>CM046874.1:386462774-386497774 GCA_025667525.1 Glebionis coronaria
GAAAACTGAACGATGGCGCATGCCTATATGGTGCCAAATGTTCAATTCAACCTTGATCGGTAATGCTCGTGATTTGTTTGAGGGACTTCCTCCGAGAAGCATTGATAGCTTCACTGAATTACGTACTGCGTTCAAGAACAATTATACTCAGCAGAAAATGTATAATAGGGACCCGGTCTCATTGGCAACCGTCAAGAAAAGGCCGGGGGAGTCTACGGAACCCTTAACTGAATGAATCAATGACGAGTGCACACGCACAAAGACAATGCCGGAACTCCTGAAAATTTCCGACTATATGCACGCCATAACAGACAGGGAATTAATTAGACGTCTCAATGAAAAACGTCCAGAGAGGTATGACGACCTTATGGAAAGGGTCAGAAACTTCATAGAGGGAGAAACCACGGTAGCCGCAGCCTATCCTTCAAAAGGAAACAGCTACCGATCGAACGACCAGTCCAAGAGACAGTCAGGCGGTCAAAACAACCAGAACAATGGGAGGGGCTCAGATTACAAGAGCCAAAACAAAGGAGGACGGCTGGAGGACAAATTTACCTCTCTAAAGATGTTGTAACACCCCCAAATTCATACAATTCAATACAGCGGAAGACACGTTGGTGTTACGGGATAGCATATTACTCACATCATAGACAACGCTTAAAAATTGCGTCGTTTCATAATAAAGCGTTTCATTCATAAATATCAAGTTTACATAGGTCCCAAGTCATTGTATATCATACAGGTTTTACACTGCATTTGAATGGAAATTATTATTTAAGTGCGGGCCATGAGTTCTTGTTGTCTTCCCGAGAATTACCTTCAAATACCTGAGATAAAACATGTTAAAAGAAAAGGTCAGCGATAACGCCGAGTGAATTTATAGAGTTTTATAAAATTCATTATTATAACATCGGTATAAAATTATTACCGAAAATCATTTTGTACAAATCTTTGTAATAGGCCATAAAATAGCCAAAGTCATTTTATACAAATCCTTATAAAAAATCATAATATAGGCTTTTTGTCTTCAAAATCATTATACGAACCATTGTCGTAAAAACATCATACAATACGTTTTATAACGTTATATAGATTAAATAAAAACCATTGTATGAATATGGTTATATAAAACCAAAACACGAACATAATATCAATAATAAGACCCCGTATTGCTAGTCAGGCAATATATTGTAATTCAGTGCGTATAGCAGTATTTCGTTATTTTTGGATTATTATAAGCCACATGACATTGTTACCTTACTATACCAAACAACGGGTAGCTAACCCGAACTCAATTTGCCCATCTAAATTAGTGTGTAGTCACAATAATCACGCTTGTGTAAATCTTCTCATACATAAATTCGCTTACCAATCAATGTGGCACGACGGGGATCAACCGTCAAGGCGCGAACTGGGGTGTTCGTCCCCAAATAGTACTATTATATGCATAAATGTCTACCAAATCCCGGTAGTTCACAATTCATGCTAATGGGTCTTTTAGTGACATAACCTAACTTTAATAATCCATTTCATTTTATTTATCGGGTCATATATTCATTCATCGGGTCATACAATCATTCGGGTCCAAATCAATAAACAAATACTCGGGACAAATGGTGTCCTATTTTATCAAAACTAACATGTTATCTCCCTCGCGGGTTTATAAAATATTTCATAAAAACATTTAAAAGAGTGCGAGGCTATGAACTCACGTTGATGTGGGAAAGCGGTTTATCGGCGATTCAGATGTACGGTACGTGCTTCAATCACAGAAACCTAGACAAATAATACTCGTCTTAGACTCTTGTCCAATGACTTTATAAAAATAACAATTATGTATACATATGATGATTTTATACATATGATGATGATCAAGTGGGTTTATACATCTTTACTCATTCATTATAGTGTTTATGTGTTGGTAATATTTTTATACTAGTTATACTAGTTCAATTTAATTACATTTTGAGGCCCAATAAGCCTATTACAAGCCCAATATATTATATTAGCCCAATTATACTTTTATTATCAGTATTATACTTTACATGTTGGGCCCAAATGGGTTAAGCCCAATAAGTAAGTTTATAAGTGTTTTACTAACTAGTCGGGTTTATAGTCCAATAAGGCTACTTTGGCCCGTTAATGTCTATATGTTATAAAGCTCGGGTTTTATCGGTTTTTACTTGTTATATAAGTTCATATATCAGTATGTGAGTTTATAAAAGTTTATATTAGACGGGTCCGATCGTCTAAGCTTTAATTGACGAAAAACGTTAATTTTACGGTACTAGCCGAAAAGACGTAAAAATCATGTTTATAATTTTTATAACTTATAAAACTTACCAAACTACCAATTTTATATAATTTCCATTTATTTATCCTTATGCATATTTATATAAATGAAATATATAAGTTAGTGGGTTTTAATTCACATTTTATATACTATATTTATTTGAGTGCTTATATAATAATATTAAACTTTAATTTCACAAAATAAGTCCTAAATTTTAAGTTCACTAAAATGTCCAAATCTAGAGTATTAAATTCGTCCAAAACTGTGTAGGCAGATTTGCACTCTAAACTAGTTTTGATCATATCTCACTCATTTTGATGATTCAATTGCATGGCCAACTCTCACATGTGTATAACACCTAATACTTATTGTATATTGATTCCACTTTACCATTTTATCAGTTTAACATTTGGTTACTTACTGTTTTTTTACAACCATCTTATTAAGCAAGATTTAACCATTTTTACATGTGGTTTTTCCATCTTTTTACCCATGTTTATCAAATCTATCAACACCAAATCCCCACATAATACTTTTAATCATCATTCATCATCATATACATATACATAAATAAAGAATATACAAGATTACATAATCAAAATAACAAGAGGATAGGAAGAACAATCTCTATACCACCAAGATTAAGTAGTTTGAAGGATCAAGACTTGGTTTTGGGTCACCAAATCTTATGAACTCTTGTATGAAATCTTCAAGATCACCAAGGGAGATGTTGATCTTTGAAAATCAGCCCTACTGCATCTTGCAAACTTCTCTTTGGATGTTAAAATCACCTCCAATCTATAGAGCTTCAAAAGGGCTTCATCATATGTGTGAATAACACATGATTTCATGGTTAAAATTGATCAAATGAGGGTGTTTTTGGTTGAGATGGGACAGCTAGGAGGAGTAGAGAGAGAGAGATTATAGTGGTTTTGCATGTTGATTTTTGGTGGAAATGGTTTTAGTGAATGGTTTATGGAAGTATATACATGTGTTAAACTTCTTTGAGAAGTTTTTGACACCTACGGTGTGTTGTGGGCTTAGTTTAGACGCCACATGTATGGTGGTGGGAAAGTGTAAACTTGTCCCATCCCCATTAATTTACAGGTACTCCTCGATTCCAGTTTCCTCTATTTGCGTGCCCTCGGGTCGTTTTACGAAAAACGTTTTTATAAATTATGAATCAATGGCACAAAACGAATCTAATAAAAATTCTCTCATCAAAAACGGAGTTCGAAAACGTAAATACGAAATCCTAAGGTTTCCGGTTTAGTCGTAAAGGACGTTAAATTATAATCATAAGTCCTAATCTCTTCTCGTAAATTTGTGAGTTTATGAACCAACACAAATTTAAAATTCCAAAATAATATTCACGGATAAATTTATTTCTAGAAATGTCGGACTGTCACCAAAAAAGGTGTATGTAAACGTAAGCACGTAACGTAGAATCCTCCGGTTTAGACGTAGTCGATGCTACTTCAAGACGTAAATCCAAATTTTTTTCCCAAAATTAAGTGACTTCATAATATAACATTAAAATAATGTTTTTAAATAATATTTGAGAATAAAATATAAACCATAAATTGACAGATTGTCACACCATTTACCCCTAAACAGGATCTTTGTCCTCAAAGATCATCTTATCTTACTACTCGCTTCTTATAGAGTTAAATCCATGCGGGTATTTCCTCCACATTCGGTCTTTTCTCACAAGTGTAATTCATTACAATACGCGAGTTTCATCAAACATAACTACGGGAATAAGATCAGGTTTAATGTTGACTTACTTTCTCTATCAATGATGTTCACGGGTTTTTGATGAATGCAACTTTTCGCCGATCTAAACTTTATCAAGAAGTGATCAGATTCTCACTTGATAGACATTTTATCAAGTTCGATATATGAAACATAATTCACGCAGCTCTTGAAGTCCTAGGGTAGATCCAGCTTATACGCCTTTCAAACCAATCTTTTACATCATCTCAATGGTCCTATACAACAGGGACTGATATCGCATGAACTTTCAGATCATCAATTCATTTTTCCATGGTTAAAATTTTGGCATAACTTCGCTACCCATCTGGCACTTCAAGATCTACATTTCATATTCACATAACCTCCTGCCCACTACCAGTAGTCAATAATCAGATCCTAATTTCAACAATCATTTCAGGTCTCGCGGGTCGAGTATTTTGTAAGGTTAGGTTCGCCATCATAGGAAACCTTAAACCTAAAAGACATGTCCAACTCAAAATGGGTATATGTCGGGTTTCTTCATCCCAACTCCTGCTTACAGATGCTCTAATATATATCCTCACAAGATTCGATCTCGATCCTAATATGATAGTTTTCAATGATTATCCATCCAAAGGAAAACGATTTTACGGTTCATTACCAAAGGTCAATCATTCAAACATAAAACAAGACTTCTAGTGTTTTGTATTGTTACTTTACCTCGTCCCTTCGATTTGGGGTGGTAAACAGTACTCTCATCAAGGTTCGTTCCCAATGACTTCTGAGCAAATCTCTAGAAATTCGATGCGAAGCGAGGATCTTAATAGAGATGATCGATACAGGCACACTATGTTTACACAACTCCTTTAAATACAAAGAGTCATTTTCTTCATCGAGAATCTATCATTAACAGGAATGATATTAGCAGATTTGGTCAGTCTGTCGACGATGACCCAAATCGAATGAAATTCAGATGATGACCTTTGCAATAGTTAGACGTTTACTAATGTATGAGGCGATGTCTACGTTCATAATTTGCAATCAGTACATCTTCTTCAGATAAGATACACTTAGTCAGAAATGACATGAATAGAATACATAAACTTATGAGATTCTAATATGACTAAATCTCAAAATCTCCATATATAGGCAACCACAAGCGGCCTTTTATACATTTAACGCCATCGGCTTCTTAATTCTAATGGTTCACATTAGCCGCGAACCACTTTTATTATCTATATTATCCTTTTTACAAGCATCTATTTTTAAATTGTTCGGCAATTTATTTTGCACAGTCATTATTAAGGAACACGTCCTAATTGATTCTTTATCCTTTCTATATTATGTGTCAGTATCTACATTCACCTTCCCTGATGAAATAATTATCATGACCGTATTCATTCAAAATTTCTTTCATCATATTTTCTAAGTTTTAGTTTCGTCTTAGTTATTATTTTTATCAGTTTTGCTTAGTCCGGTGTCTAAAGCGTCGATAATTATTACAAGTAATTAAATAATAAATATTTAATTTTATGAAATGTAAACGTAAAAGTTTTAAATTTTCTCAGTTCGTCCAATTATAGAAAAATGTTCAAAATAAATTTGAATTTAGTTAACACGATTTTTGTTGATTTATTTAAAATAACTAATAAGATTCGTAAATGTTTGAAAAGTTCTTTGTTTACACTTTGGTCAAAATTTTCTTAGTTGAAAATTTCAAGTCATGGTTTATATGTTTTCCTTAATCCCTTTTTGGTTGTTTTGAGGTATGCACAAACATTTACCCCTAAAAAGGAGTTTAGTTAAATGATTTAGTTATAAGGAATGATTCCTTAAAAATCCTTTGTTAATACATTTGTCAAAACATATTTGCACCTCCTTTTTGGTATAACCCTAAGCCTTAATGGCTCTAATTTTTGAAATGTCAATATAGATCCCATTATCTTATTAATCACCCGGTCAAATCATGTAAAGGATTAAGCCGTTAATCACATGTTAAATATTCACGATACAGGTTTTCATTGTTCGGTCAATTCAGGGCAATATATAAATAATTATTAACTCCTTCTTATTCTTATAAACAAACAAATGGTCCTTAATGATCACAAGCATGAATTTATCAAATTACAACCTACACACGTGATTCATCAAATTTATGGATGCTACATGTGCATTGGTCAATCCAAACGACATCACATGAAACTCATAATGTTTATTACAAGTTCTGGATGTAGTGATTTGAATAGATAATTTTTGTCACGGACGCGAAGTTGATGATAACCATGTCGAGGATCAAATCTTTAGAACATACGTTAGAACCTTGTAAATGATCGAACAATCTATCATCTTTGGTAGTGGATATAGATTTTAATCGTCAATTTACTTAGTTCACGGTAATCAATAAACATAAGGAATGATAACACCATAGCTCTTTATGATGATGAGCTTGGTAGAATAAAAGCTTTTCCCGACAACTCTCTCAGTTGTACGGTAATTCTTTTAATTCAGATGGTGCTGACGTACAGTGCACACGCCACGGGTGCAGCACTAGGAATAAAATTAATACCAATTCAACTTGCCTTAATTGTGTAGGTAACTCACCAGAAATACCTCTTAAAGTTTCAGATAACATAAACATCTTTTAATAATTTTTGTTTAAGTTCTTTCTAGCTTACAATATCTATGACTAGTTCATAACCATTCACGGTATAATTTCAAGTCTAAATGCAGGATATGGTCATCCATCAAGAATTATTTCGATCACTTTTGATAATCAACATGTTATCATTTAGGGGAATTCTACTCGAGTTCCCATCAATTAAGACAATGTCGTCATGTCATAATCAATCAATCTATTCTACTGGCACTATCAACTTTCCAGTTTCATTGTCGTTGATAAGATGTGAACTTCTCAAAAGACTAATAATAACTCATGATCTTTCACAAATTTAAGGATATATGGAGACACAACTAACATTAAAAGAGTAAGATCAACGCATAATCTACGCGAGAGAATTTCAAATCAGATACAGGTGAAAACATTTACGAATATGAATATATCCCATGTTTTCATGAATTGAGTACGCATTCAAAAGATCCTCGGATCGTTACCCAGGTCATTCAAATGAAATCAAATAAAAATAAATGATAAGAATGTCGATACATCCAGTCGGGTATCAACACTCGGTAATCAGATACTTTTTCAAAGAATCTCGCCCGGGAGAATTGGACAAGAAGGGAATATCAATTTGTCAAATAAGACAATTTCCACAGATGAGTAAATTCGACTCAGAAGAATAAATAGTACGGGCACATATGTAGGTGTCCCTAATAATATGTCCCTATTTTGCACTTTTTGTAGATCTCATAAAGTTTAATCTTTCACAATCTTCAAAGAAAATTTAGTGTTTATTAATAATTTCATGGTGACTACTAATCAGCCTTGCATGGTCACTTCCAAATTGTATGTAGGCGCGCAACTATATACAATTTCAAAATTAACGATGCAATACTCAGTTCGTCAAAATTTTATCATCATGTTTATAATAAAAACATTTTCATGCTTAATTCTTAAATAAGAATCAAAAATAAATTTACAAAGATTTTCTTTGTTATGAAAACAATTATGTTTTCCAAGATGTTTCATAAACAACTTCATTTCGATACCGATTATTTATAAATCTCACTTTGAATAATCCTTATAGTGATGAAAATTAAATTTTCTCAAATGATATTGTTTTACCTTATAAAAACAATGAGTGATCTGCAAAAGAGTGATGAAAAGTTGTTCACCAGGAACTAACTACAATATGCTAGGAAATGAGCTTTAGCCAAATAATCATGAGGTTCATGACCTCGATGGCACTCAGGAATACAAAGAGAATAATCCACAACGTAACTCTATTCGAGATGATTACATGTTCAATGGTTGCATCACTAATGCGAACATTAGGAAGAAGCAAGGAAAGATAGATAACATCGATACATGTAGGATTTAGCAATCAAAGGTAGTCTTTTCATTAATCACAAACAAGTCAAAATTGTACCGTAACACATTACGTGTCACTATGTCATACAATTCCAAGAACTCATCCTACCAACTGATGTCTCAATTAAGTTAGGGATTTTTAAAAGATACCACAATGAATACTAATCTACAAGAGTCATTAGGTGTTCCACCTGTCCCGGAAGATCCATCGGTCCCAATTCAGAAGAAGATTTCTTCAATTTATTTATTGGACACTGGGTATCCTCGTCATTGGACAATGGCCTAGGAACAACCCTTAACACGAATCAACAATCATTTAAAATCTTATAACTCAATCACATGACTTAACGGATTCCTCTTAACAATCTCATATTCCATATAAGTTAAATTTTATTTTATTCAAGTTTCAATCAACTTATACTCAATGCGATATCCTACCTCATTTTCCAATACTTTCAACCTTATTCATAAACCTTAAAAGGGTAATAAAAGCTCAATATGAACAACACTTAATTTCCAATCCTATAGCTCTTACAACAATAGTTATCAAATAAGTCACTAGTATGAAATGACTCACACATTCAATTAGACTTCTCGGAAAGGTACTTGTGGCATGAGGCTTTTGGGTAATGGTTCCAATGACATCCTCAAGTGCAACATTCACCCTTTATATTTCAATTTAAGAATTGGATGACAACGAATCAGATGACATCTTTCTAGGCGGTAACGTTTTGTCAAACTCCACTCTATAAGGAAAGATCGTCATGACATCGATATCAGATTTAATCTCGCCAATTCTTCTTCAAGATCTTAATCAACTACTAATAATATTTCTACGAATATCAACCATTTTGTTCGGATCATAAATATCCACAACTTGGTTTAGATCTAGAATAGCTAGAATTCCTACGAGAATAGCTTCGATTAATTTACTAGGGGATTTAGGGTTCCTTGTGACAATCTACGTCGTATAAATACCTCGTATAAATATCAAAATAATCATCAAACAATCATGTAATAAAATTACATCACATATATATATAATCCAAGTTATATATATATATATATATATATATATATATATATATATATATTAAAATAACACTTCTCAGTCTGGCCTTGTCGGTAACTCGGGAATTCTTCGGCACCGTTATAGTCAAAAGATTTTTAGACATTTTTAGAAAAATGTTTATAGTTAAAAGATTTTGAAATATTTTATTCAAAACCTTGGTTTTAAAAATCTTTCGTTCTCTAGAACGAGAGCTCTGATACCAAACTGTAACACCCCCAAATTCATACAATTCAATACAGCGGAAGACTCGTTGGTGTTACGGGATAACACATTACTCACATCATAGACAACGCTTAAAAATTGCGTCGTTTAATAATAAAGAGTTTCCATTCATATATATCAAGTTTACATAGGTCCCAAGTCATTGTATATCATACATGTTTTACAAAGCATTTGAATGTAAATTATTATTTATGTGCGGGCCATGAATTCTTGTTGTCTTCCCGAGAATTACCTTCAAGTACCTGAGATAAAACATGTTCAAAGAAAAGGTCAGCGATAACGCCGAGTGAATTCATAGAGTTTAATAAAATTCATTATTATAACATCGGTATAAAATTATTATCGAAAATCATTTGGTACAAATCTTTGTAATAGGCCATAAAATAGCCAAAGTCATTTTATAAAAATCCTTATCAAAAATCATAATATAGGCTTTTTGCCTTCAAAATCATTATACAAACCATTGTCGTAAAAACATCATACAATATGTTTTATAACATTATATAGATTAAATGAAAAACCATTGTATGAATATGATTATATAAAACAAAAACACGAACATAATATCAATAATAAGACCCCGTATTGCTAGTCCGGCAATATATTGTAATTCAATACGTATAGCAGTAATTCATTATTTTTGGATTATTATAAGCTGCATGACATTGTTACCTTACTATACCAAACAACGGGTAGCTAACCCGAACTCAATTTGCCCATCTAAATTAGCGTGTCGTCACAATAATCACGCTTGTGTAGATCTTCTCATACATAAATTCGATTACCAATCAATGTGGCACGACGGGGATCAACCGTCAAGGCGCGAACTGGGGTGATTATCCCCAAATAGTACTATTATATGCATAAGCGTCTACCAAATCCCGGTAGTTCACAATTCATGCTAATGGGACTTTTAGTGACATAACCTAACTTTAATAATCCATTTCATTTCATTTATCAGGTCATATATTCATTCATCGGGTCATACAATCATTCGTGTCCAAATCAATAAACAAATAATCGGGACAAATGGTGTCCTATTTTATCAAAACTAACATGTTATCTTCCTCCCGGGTTTATAAAACATTTCATAAAAACATTTAAAAGAGTGCGAGGCTATGAACTCATGTTGATGTGGGAAAGCGGTTTATCGGCGATTCGGATGTACGGTAAGTGCTTCAATCACGGAAACCTAGACAAATAATACTCGTCTTAGACTCTTGTCCAATGAATTTATAAAAATAACAATTATGTATACATATGATGATTTTATACATATGACGATGATCAAGTGGGTTTATACATCTTTACTCATTCATTATAGTGTTTATGTGTTGGTAACATTTTATACTAGTTATACTAGTTCAATTTAATTACATTTTGAGGCCCAATAAGCCTATTACAAGCCCAATATATTATATTAGCCCAATTATACTTTTATTATACTTTACATGTTAGGCCCAAATGGGTTAAGCCCAATAAGTAAGTTTATAAGTGTTTTACTAACTAATCGGGTTTATAGTCCAATAAGGCTACTTTGGCCCGTTAATGTCTATATGTTGTAAAGCTCGGGTTTTATCGGTTTTACTTGTTATATAAGTTCATATATCAGTATGTGAGTTTATAAAAGTTTATATTAGACGAGTCCGATCGTCTAAGTTTTAATTGACGAAAAACGTTAATTTTACGGTACTAGCTGAAAAGACGTAAAAATCATGTTTATAGTTTTTATAACTTATAAATATTACCAAAATACCATTTTTATATAATGTACATTTATTTATCCTTATGCATATTTATATAAATTAAATATATAAGTTAGTGGGTTTTAATTCACATTTTATACTATATTTATTTAAGTTCTTATATAATAATATTAAACTTTAATTTCACATAATCAGTCCTAAATTTTAAGTTGACTAAAATGTCCATATCTAGAGTTCTATAATGAGATAGGACCTCAAATTTTTATCACTAAAACTACATGATATGTGCTTCATTTTATTCCTTATAGCTACTGATGAATCAGCCTCTAAATATTTTATTAAATTCGTCCAAAACAGTGTAGGCAGATTTGCACTCTAAACTTATTTTGGTCATATCACACTCGATTTGATGATTCTATTGCATGGTCAACTCTCACATGTGTATAACACCTAATACTTACTGTATATTGATTCCACTTTACCATTTTATTAGTTTAACATTTTGTTACTTACTGTTTTTATACAGCCATCTTATTAAGCAAGATTTAACCATTTTTACATTTGTTTTTTCCATCTTTTTACCCATGTTTATCAAATCTATCAACACCAAATCCCCACATAATATTTTTAATCATCATTCATCATCATATACATATACATAAATAAAGAAAATACAAGATTACATAATCAAAATAACAAGAGGATAGGAAGAACAATCTCTATACCACCAAGATTAAGTAGTTTGAAGGATCAAGACTTGGTTTTGGGTCACCAAATCTTATGAACTCTTGTATGAAATCTTCAAGATCACCAAGGGAGATGTTGGTCTTTGAAAATCAGCCCTACTTCATCTTGCAAACTTCTCTTTGGATGTTAAAATCACCACCAATCAATAGAGCTTCAAAAGGGCTTCATCCTATGTGTGAATAACACATGATTTCATGGTTAAAATTGATCAAATGAGGGTGTTTTTTATTGAGATGGGACGGCTAGGAGGAGTAGAGAGAGAGATATTATAGTGGTTTTGCATGTTGATTTTTGGTGGAAATGGTCTTAGTGAATGGTTTATGGAAGTATATACATGTGTTAAACTTCTTTGAGAAGTTTTTGACACCTATGGTGTGTTGTGGGCTTAGTTTAGACGCCACATGTATGGGGTGGGCAAGTGTAAACTTGTCCCATCCCCATTAATTTACGGGTACTCCTCGATTCTATTTTCCTCGATTTGCGTGCCCTCGGGTCGTTTTACGAAAAACGTTTTTATAAGTTATGAATCAACGGCACAAAACGAATCTAATAAAAATTGTCTCATCAAAAATGGATTCCGGTTTAGTCGTAAAGGACGTTAAATTACAATCATAAGTCCTAATCTCTTCTCGTAAATTTGTGAGTTTATGAACCAACACAAATTTAAAATTCCAAAATAATATTCACGAATAAATTTATTTCCTGAAATGTCGGACTGGCACCAAAACCGGTGTATGTAAACGTAAGCACGTAACGTAGAATCCTCCGGTTTGGACGTAGTCGATGCTACTTCAAGACGTAAATCCAAATTTTTTTCCCAAAAATAAGTGATTTCATAATATAACAGTAAAATAATGTTTTTAAATAATATTTGAGAATAAAATATAAACCATAAATTGACGGATTGTCACAGATGTCCTACCGGGAGATCTTGCTAACGGAAGGAGCCAATTTCCCAAGACCTCCTCCAATGACGACCCCGCTGGACCGTCGTCAAGGAAATCGTTTTTGCGAATTCCATAACGCCAAGGGCCATGGAACGGAGGAATGTATCCAGCTTAAGAAGCACATTGAGTCACTGATCAAGTCAGGCAAACTCAAGCATTTGGTCAATGATTGGAAGGATGGAAAAGACAACAAGAAGTATGACAAGAAGGATCCCCAAAAGGACAAACCTTCAACTATATACATGATCCAATCCAGACAGCGCCGCATGAGGCAGAAAATTAGTCAAAAATTTTCACGCGGCGGAGAAATCTCATTCCCTCCCATCACGGCAAGCGATGTGATTGATGCACCTCTCACTATTGAGATAAGCATTGAAACACACAATGTCCGCTGTATGTATGTGGATGGAGGGTCATTAGCAGAAGTACTATACGAACACTGTTTCATACAATTACGACCAGAAATAAGAAGCCAATTAGTACCGGCCACGACGCCGCTCATCGGTTTTAGTGGAGACACAATCTGGCCAATAGGACAGCTGCGTCTGCTTGTAACCATTGGGAATGAAGAGCACTCCACCATGGCGTGGATGAAATTTATGGTGATACACTCACACTCTCCTTACAATGAGATCATAGGCAGACCAGGTATCCTGGCCATACGAGCGGTACCCTCCACGGCACATGGGATGATCAAATTCCCTGTGGAAGGAGGAATTGTCACCATCTATAACACAATCATACCACCATCTGAGTGTCATGCCGTGAAAACACATGTTCTTCTTGTTCCCCCCAAGGACGGATCACCACCTCCCAATTGGAAGGTGGCAATTCATCCTGATTACTCGGAACAAGAGGTATCCATAGGGGGAACACTCTCGGATAGCGGCAAGAGGGCCATGTCCTCTCTCCTGAAAGCAAACTTAGATGTATTCGCATGGGAGCCCAAGCATATGACGGGCGTACCGCGTGCGATAGCAGAACATAAGCTCCAGATCCGCCAGGGATATCCTCTCGTTAAGCGAAATAAGCGCGGTCAGGCACCCGAACGTAGCCAAGTAATATTGGATGAAGTACGGAAATTGGTGGACGCAGGTATCATGCGCGAGGTATACTACCACGAGTGGTTATCCAACCCATTCATGGTCAAAAAACATGATGGAAGCTGGCCCATGTGCGTGGATTTCACGGATCTGAACAAAGCCTGTCCACAGGACTGCTACCCGTTACCAGAGATTGACTGGAAGGTGGAATCCCTATGTGGATATCCCTTTAGGTGCTTCTTAGAAGCATATAAAGGATAACACCAGATCCAGATGGCGGAAGAGGACGTAGAGAAAATGGCGTTCCATACTAGTCAAGGCGTATACTGTTATACAAAAATGTCGTTCGGACTAAAGAACGCCGGGGAAACATATCAGCGGGTTGTTGACAAAGCCTTCGACTCACAGATAGGCCGCAACCTGGAGGTCTATGTTGATGATTTAGTCATCAAAATTCATACGGATGATGCACTTCTCTGAGACGTCCAAGATACGTTTGACACACTGAGGAGGATTAATATGATGCTAAATCCAAAGAAATGCACGTTTGGGGCGACGGAAGGAATGTTCCTTGGATATATGATTGACCCAAATGGAATCAAACCTTGCCCGGAAAAGACGGATGCAGTAATACAATTACCATCCCCTCAGACACAGAAAGAGGTGCAATCCTTAAATGGGAAGTTGGCCGGGCTAAACATGTTCTTATCAAAGTCCGCGGATAAGTCACTCCCCCTATTCAAAACACACAAGAAGTGCATTCAGAAGGGAGACTTCTGGTGGACAAAGGAAGCTGAGGAAGCCTTTGGTCAACTCAAACAACACCTTGCATCTCTCCCCATGCTAGTGGCTCCCCGGCCTAAGGAGGAGCTCATCATGTACCTATCAGCCACACATGGAGCAATAAGCGTGGTACTTATGACGGATAGGGACACAGTCCAAACTTCGGTCTACTTCATAAGTAGAACACTACAAGGGCCGGAGTTGAATTATTATTCAATGGAAAAATTGGTTTTGGCATTAGTGTTTGTTACGAAACGGTTGCGCCGATACTTTCAGGCGCACCCAATTGTAGTTATTACGGATCAACCAATAAAACAAGTAATCTCTAGACCGGATGTGGCCGGTAGGCTACAGAAGTGGAGCATTCTATTGGGAGAGCATAACATATCGTATAGACCAAGGACATCTGTTAAAGGCCAAATCTTGGCAGATTTCTTGATAGAGAAGCCGGATGAGGAGGGATCAATCGTACAACGAGAGGAAACTCCGTCGGAACCATGGGTATTATTTACGGACTAATCGTGCACGGATGGATCAGGAGCTGGTCTAATGCTTACGAATCCGGAAAGAATGGAGTTTACGTACGCCCTACGCTTTGAGTTCACAGCCACCAATAACGAGGCAAAATATGAAGCGTTGATTGCGGGTTTAAAAATCACCGCTAGAATGGGAGTCCGCAACCTTGAGGCCTACGTGGACTCACGGCTTGTCGCGAACCACATTCTAGGGGGGTATATAGCCAAGGAGGATAACATGGTTCGATATTTGGAGAAAGTCAAGTCACTCATCGCGGCTTTCAGTAAGTTTTCTATCAAGCAGGTACCAAGAGGTGAGAACAAGAAGGCGGACGCTCTTAGCAAGATCGCGTCTACAAGTTTCGCCCACTTATCCAAGCAAGTCTTAGAGGAAATACTCAAGGAAAAGTCTATAACAGAAGGGGAAGTCGCAACTATAGTTGAGGAAGATGGACCAGACGAGGAAAAAGTGACACGGCGCATCAGAAGGAAGTCGCGGCACTTCGAGCTTCGAGAAGGTATTCTTTACAAGCGCTCTTTCTTGCAGCCATGGTTGCGGTGTGTTGGGCCACGCCACGCTACTTATGTGATCAGTGAGATACATGAAGGGTTATGCAGCATGCACGCAGGTCCCCGATCCGTAGTGGCCCGAGCCCTACGCACAGGATATTATTGGCCTACTATGCATAGGGATGCACGAGACATGATTCGCAAGTGCAGTGATTGCCAAGTGCACAGACCAGTACCACGACATCCGCAGCAGGAACTTACACCCATTACATCCCCATGGCCATTCTATAAGTGAGGGATCGACATTGAAGGACCTTTTCCCGTAGCTGCGGGGGGAGTTAAGTTCTTGATTGTCGCGATGGACTACTTCACACGCTGGATAGAGGCCAAGGCAGTCAAATCCATCACAGGCAAACAAGTTAAAAAGTTTGTTTGGGAGAACGTTGTGTGCCGTTTTGGCTTACCAGGAGAAATCATCTCGGACAACGGGAAGCAGTTCGCGGATAATCCATTCAAAGACTAGTGCGCGACATTAAAAATCAAACGGCGATTCGCATCTGTTAAACACCCGCAGACAAATAGTCTTGTGGAGCGAGCAAACAGAAGCTTGGGTGAGGGCATCAAGGCACGCCTGGAGGAACGAAGTGCCAAATGGGTGGACAAATTTCCACATGTCCTATGGGCACATAGGATCATGATCAAAACAGCCAACGGGGACACCCCATTCGCATTGGCCTATGGCACTGAAGCCGTTATACCAGCAGAAATAGGAATGCCTACCATCTGCACGACGGAGGTTAATGTCGTCACAAACGACGAGCAACTACGGATCAATCTGGATTTGTTGGAGGAAAAAAGGGAGATAGCGGCTATCAATGAGGCCAAGTCCAAGGCTCGGATGAAGGCTTATTATGACGCCAAGGTAAAAGGTGTTTCTTTTCGACCGGGAGATTATGTCTATCGTGCTAACGAAGCAAGTCGAGCGGAGAATACAGGAAAGCTGGGCCCTAAGTGGGAAGGACCGTATGAGGTCACGGAAGCCTTAGGACGGGGCGCGTACAAGTTACGTGACATGGATGGCCGCGATCTGGAACGCACATGGAATATCTCCAATCTCAAAAGGTGCTACCTTTGAAAGCTACCGCTTCCGCATGGACACTTCGCTATATCTGGCTTTAATGAAGATCCATGTGTTCTATTTGTTTTGTTTCTTATGCTTTTCTAGGTTCTTTTTGTTTTTAGGGTTTCCAATTCTAGTTAAAACAAAAAATGTAAACGTTCTAATAAAATGTCGTGGTGCCTAGCTAGCTCCACGACTAGTTTTTGTGCAAATTGTTTTCTATTCATTAGATTCTATTATAGTCATATGGATTTAGTGGTTATTATTATAATATGCCATGTCTCATTCATATGCATTCACTCAATAACCGTACATGTAGTATACGCCTCCATGCGGGGTAAGAGGATTAAGTGAACCTAATAATTCAACTTGTCACATAAGAGGGATGCAACCCCAGTGACGCGGATCATGTATCCTTACTAGACACCTTACTCACAAGACGTTGTGGTAAGTTTCCATATTCCGCGCTCACGTAGTGCTTTGCTGGTAAAGACGCACGCCGCACGTCTAGTAAACTATAGGCTTTGTTTTATTCTAGGTAAGACGTAACACGTCATGCGACACAGATACATGATATCTAGAAAAGAATATAAACAAGTTTCCAAATCATCAAAATTGCCGTGCCTACCACGGACTTATACATAGCATGACAAATGTTTACAATCATAAAGTGCCGTGGACATCCACGGACGAATATTTAGGTTACAAACCGAATTATCCAAGACATATGACAAATTAACGAGTACCCTACATGGGGGGGGGGGGGGGAACCTACCTATCTCCCATTGCTCCCCAGCCAGACAGGATAATATCTCACCGCGTTCCCTCCGCTCCAAAGCTTGAGCCGCATTCCTCTCCAACACCTCGCTTAATGGCTGTTCACCAACTACGATTCTGGTCACATCTTCATAAATAGGAAGAGTGAGGTGGCTGGGTGAGGGAGTGAAGGGAGCCCAGGAATGTCCCTCATCCTGAGAAAATGCACCAAGACTTAGTTTTTCCATAACCTCCATGTTAGATGAATCTTTTGTGGCTTCCTGCTCGGCCAAGAATGGGTAGTGGAGATCTCGCATTGCGGCCATAGAAGCAGTCATCTTGTCAGCAGCTCCGGTGTTGAAGAAGGCATGCTTTGTGAAGTTTTTCTTCTTCTTTATTAGCTCGGCGGCCATGACAATTCCTTCATGACGAACGTGGTCGATGCCATCTGACACGAGGTCTGCAAATTGCTGAACAAATTCGGGGGCTTCCAACACCTTGGTAACGGCTAAACGCGTCCCGTGACCCACCATCCACCTATCGTCGGCAATGGTTGCTAGTAGTTGGGGGTATAGCACGTCGTCACGCTCGGTGATAAGGGCATTCACTAGCACATCTTTTTGGGTGGACGCCTCCCTCAATTGTTCGGTCGTGGCCCTCTCATGAGCAAGCTCCTCTTTTATTTTCTCCCCACCCTGGATCAGCACATGGGTATCCTCAAGCTTGTTTGTGAGTATGGATACTTGGTCGAAGGAGGATGATGTAGTCTTTTTGTACCCTTTAGGAAAAGGATGCACAAAGTAGGGCAAGTGTGCACGACGATTTAGGAAAACCGTGTGTGAATGACCCTAAGTGAGTTCGTTCTCAAGGAGGCTAGTGTGTTGTGTTAAGAGTTGATTAATGTTTGTGATTATATTGATTGAGAAAGAAATGAGATTAGGAAAGGAAGACGGTTACAAAAACGGATTAAACTATGACGAAAAAGGCGTAAACGTAAAACCGTAAAAAACTACAAAATTTAAAATTTTAACCTAAAAATTCCTAAAAATTCCTAAAAATCCCCAATAATATTCTAAGAGTTTACAAAAAATCCAAACTTGCTAAAACCTTTTAATTAATTAAATAATGACTTTTTAATGCTAATTAAAGCCCTAAAAATCACTTTTAATTATTAAAAAGCCCTAAACAAGATTTTATAGTTTGTAAACCTCAAAAATATCCTAATTAAGCTAAAAGCTATTTTTAAAAATTTTATAACCAAATTAAACTATTAAACCCTTAAAAACTATTAAAATGTATTAAATCTTAAATTAATTCTAGAAATTAACTGAAAAGTCTAAAAAATATTTGGAAAGTGACAAAACTCCTAATTTAATGTCCTTAACCTAGGAAAAATGTAAAAACAAGAAAAAATAAAACTTCAAATTTTAATAATAAAATAATATTAAAATATTCAAAAAAATAAAAAGTTTGTAAATAAATTCTAAAAAATTACCAAAAATCCTAAATAATGTAACTAAAACAAAAATGCAAACCAAATTTTCTAAAACCTATTAAATAATTTTATATTAAATTTTAAAGTTGCTTAAAAAACCTAAAATCCTATAAAATTAAAAATAAGCTAAGTTGAGAACCTAATAAGCTGTAAACCTCAAAAATATGATTAGAAACCTAAAAATTATTTTTCCAGATTTTTAAATTACTTTTTTCTATTTTTTAATGACTTTCTAAAAATTAAACTTAAAATATTCCTAATAAATAAAATAATAATGGGAAAAATGTACTGTTTGCTCAGAAAATCAAAAACACTAATATAATCCTAAGAAAAATGCTAAACAGATAAATCCTCAAAGGAATAAGCTGGAAAATGATTATTATTAAGCTGTTACTTAAATAAGCTACAAAAACAAAACCCCTTAAATAAGTAATGAAATCAAACAATAACGTAAAAAGTCATCTAGATCACTGGTAAGCACGCTACTCCTTGGAACGCAAGGTCGCGTGTTCGAGTCCAGGCAGGGTGAACTTTTTGCCAAATTTTTTTTTTTTTTTACTTTTAAAACACAATCCAATCACTTTGTTACTTACTAGAACACAATCACAATCCCAAAATACCAAAGATTAAGATAAATGGAACCAAAAACGTGCTCAGATAAGCACAACTTCCTGATGAATACACAAGTGTAGTTTTCTTCACTTGTGAAAAGACCAAGAGGGCTTGGTTTGTGGCTTGTTTGGTGGTGATATTGATGGAACAAAGGCACCCTTGTACTCTTTGGAGTACAAGGAGTCAACTCAAACACTAAACAAGCAGATTCAAGCAGCAAATAAAAAAAAATGCACCCAAAACAAGTTACTGATAAGGCAAATGAATGACTGATGAATATAGACTAATTTATAAGCACAAATCTGAATTTCAATAGCTTATAGCTTTCATACAAATCAACCCGAGGACATATAAGCTATCACAAACCCTTAAATGACCTTAAGTCTAGCAGCTTTATCAATCTTGGAGCTCAAATTCACACAAATGCAGTCACAACAAGGCTTTCTGATTTTAGCTATTTTTTTCAAAATTTTAAGCACACAAGTGACTTCAATTCTACCAATACTGCAAGCAAACCTAACATATATCCTATCCCTACCTAATTGAGTATGTTTACACCAATTTTACCCTAAAATCTCAACATCAATCCTGATTAAAAGACAGATCCAAACACTCCTTTAATTCTGAAAATCAACTTTTTAACAAAGCAACCCTAAACAAATCTACCCAAATCTGATTTAAAGCTATCTAAACATGCATTCAAAGCATAAACCATCATTATCAAACAACTAACAAACACCTAAACAGATTTTCATGCAAATTCATCAAGACATTTAAACCACAAAATTTTGAGAACTAAAAATGGAACAAGATTCTACCTTGAGGGACTTACATCCAAGTCCCTCAGTGGTTGATAAACCACCTCCAATCAGGCTGGGGCCTGATGCTGAACCTTGGAATCAAGTAAGCCCAGTAAAGAGAATGGGGGTGGTCACTGTTGACACACACACCCTTTAATATCTTCAAACTGGATGGTTGGGAATTGCTGCTAAGAAAAAGGTAAAGTAAAAGGTTGCTGTTCACAATACCAATAAGCTATAAACAAGCTTATTGGTTAAGCTGATTATGGCTATTTGGACAAAATAGTAAAAAACTGATTTTTCTTTTTTTTTCTATAACTTTTGAATGTTACTAATAACTAA
The DNA here is from genome assembly GCA_025667525.1 of Glebionis coronaria. Taxonomy (NCBI): domain Eukaryota; kingdom Viridiplantae; phylum Streptophyta; class Magnoliopsida; order Asterales; family Asteraceae; genus Glebionis; species Glebionis coronaria. The sequence continues at coordinate 386,483,460 of CM046874.1, forward strand.
TCAACAAAAGCTAAACCCCTCACTTAAACTTGATAATCTACAAGATTATTAGGTTTATGATCACAGCTTTAAGCTTTTGGACAAATTTAAAAAAAATTAACAATTTCAGTAACCAAACAGAAACTTAAATTGGAAAATTAAACTTGGAAAATTTAAATTGCAGGAATGAAAAGGTGGTTCTTTGCTTCTCATCAACAAAACAATACCAATTTTATAACATAAAACGGATTTACAATGCTTGTGACAAAAAAATGGAGAAAAAAGAACAACTCAAATGCTAGCCTATAATGCCTTAATATAGAGGCTACATCTGTTCTAGAAGTGAAAAGAAACCTAAAACCCTAATATCTGAACTTCCAGTATTGCCCTTGAGGATTCTTTGGAATATGCCATTTTTTGAATTTAGTCAAGAGCCATGTGATGATCTTGGACTGATGTGAAGATGCCAGTTATGAAAAGTTGATCTAGGTCGTCCATTTGAGCTTAGGGAGCACGAAATTCCTTAGGGACGTTGGATTGCTGTCAAGACTTGTCTTCATGTTGAGTTGTGGGGCAGGGCACAGCTGGGGAGAGCACATGGGATAGATGGTGATGTTTTTGGCGTGAGGGTTTGGATGGGGAGAGGGTTAATTATCATTCTGGAGCGAATCAACAATTAACCCTTTGGTTTACTCTTAATTCATGATTAGGGTTTATAGGGAAAGGGATGGGTGAACAGGGCAATTAGATTGTGATTAGGGGTTGGATTCGTTTTAAATTTGTGTTTCCCACCTTAATATTAAGTTAAACAAATCTGTTTAAAAAGTGGTGGGTGAATGCTGACGTGGTGGAAGAGATGAATATGATTGGTGGAGGGTTGAGTGGAGGGTGAGGTGGCGAGTATTGGTTGGTGGATGGGAGTTTGTTGTCTGGCCAAGTTAGGTCCCTGGACTCCCAAAGCTTTTGCACTTCACATTAAATAGCCCAAAACCCATTTCCTTTTGTTATATCTTTCAAACACTTGTCAAATTTGGCACAATTTGTTTATAAACTTGAAACAAGGACTAATCATGCAATTTCTTCATATTCCAAGGACTGGTTTTGACATGTCTTCATACTTCAAGGCCTTGACTTGTTTGTTGACATCTTGAAGGACCATTATTCACAATTTAGATTTGATGAGGGACTAAATTTGCCAATTCTTCAAAGTTAAGGGTCCTTTTTGTAATTTTGACAAACTTTAGGGACCAAACTTGTAATTATGAAGATACAAGGGTATAAAGTGTCAATTCTTCAAACTTGGAGGACCAATCTTCAATATTCTTCAAATCTTCAAGGGTTTTCTTTGGAAAATTTTTCATTAGGGCTTGGTTCATTGTGCGGCTTCGTTTCCCGTGTTCGTTTTTGATTGATTCTTGTGATCTTTTGTCATTTTCTCAATATCCGTACCTAAAATACACAAGCAACAAACACAAGCATATATTTGGGTATTTTGATGATATTTAATGTATTTTAAGCCCAATTTGGACGATGAGACTATGTATAAAAGTAGTCTCATCACTCCCTCATACTAAACCATTGTCGTGCCCTCACGCAATTATAGAATAAAGTATCATAGCATATCCAAAATTCATTTTTATGGACTTTATTGAAATGATAAACTAGCTACACTACTACTATTACTACTACTTGTTTTATAGACATAATGTATGATTTTCATCGCAAAATGGGACGTTTAGGTTCATAGAATTAGAACACGTGAATGCTTCGTTAGAAATAATTTCATCATCCCCGATTTTAACTCCAATTCCATGCCAAGCGTGCAACGAGATCATTGTCATTATAAGTTAGTAATGCTAACACTACTCATATGCCCTAATCACGTACTTATTCTCCCATTATTCCTAAGTTGTATCTCTTATATTTTATTATGTCTTAAACGTTTCACGAGGATACATTGTTTGACTTATGCGATAATAGAGATTTAGGTCTAAAAATAGAGTCCTAACGGTGTAACTAAGACCATTAAATCAATAACCCCTCCTAATAGACAACGATGTTAAAATATTAAGTCAACAAGAAGGATCGATAGACACGGTTTTATAACGGTTTTGAACATGAGACTTATTACCAAGACTTTTATACGCCCCCTAACGGAAGGGCCTTATTATCTTTGGTTTACCTCCATCTTTTATTCAACTTCGCCATGAAGCTTTTATTATGACTTCGGTCTTGCCTTGCCTTTTATTATCCGCCTCATCGGTGGTTTTATTAGCCAAAGACGTATATCCTCACGCTAAAGCGAATTTTGGATCTTTAAAGCTTCGAAGATTAAGGCTTGATTCACTTTCAATTTTGCATAGATTTTAGGCCTTGTGGGGCTTCAAATTGTTTGCTTGATTTAGGTGAGCACTTGATTTAGGTGAGCACTTGAAATCTCGTCCTCATTTAAGAGACTTAGCCTAATGTGTAGTTAAGGAATCAAAGCTAAGTGCTCAACACGCACGGTCGAGTCAAAAATTACTCTTATTCTCGCCATCGGAAAACCTACATTCGTGTCTTCAAACACTTATAAAATATGAGAAAAAATTTAAAATTTGGCCATTTTTAGCCTTATTTTGCAACAAAACGATAAACAAAAAGATAAACTTTGGAAAGCGTGAAGGTTTGGCAAGGCAAGTATCTATTCACCCCCCCATACTAAAGTTAAACATTGTCCTTAATGTTTCGAGTCTAGGGGTGCAAACACCCCCATACTAGAGACGTAGTCGAATGCCTAATCTAGCATGGAAGGGGTGTAACCATTAAATTTAAAGCCGTTTATGAAGTGTGCTAAAAACCTATGGTTAGAACATCAAAAGAATATATCATGGATATTGAGAAATGTCTCCAAAGCAAATGATCGAGTGCTCCCATAAAACGAACACGAGAGGCTCCAATCGTGAAGATCATGATCTAAAAACCACAATCCACAAACAACCACGGAACAAAGGTTGGAAGGGCACAAATCCCCACACGTAAGCTACATTAGAAAGCGATAATATGTACATAGGATACGCATGGGACTCCCCCACGAGGCTCCTCGTTTTTGATTACCGAGTCATGAGCTCGACTCGATCCCCTCGATACTAATTATCATTGGGGAAGGTGACTTGGTCGAGGTAGTTCAAGGATGGAACTTCCCCGCCAAAGTAGTGCTTTAACCTATGTCCATTCACCTTGAAGTTAGGACCATCATCTTGAGCTAGCTCGATGGTCCCATACGGAAACACTTGAGTCACGGTGAATGGACCGGACCAACGGGATTTCAATTTACCGGAAAAGATTTTTAATCTTGAATTAAAAAGCAAAACTTGATCCCCAATGTTAAAAACCCTGTTTTTAATTTTTGAATCATGCAACTTTTTAGTTTTCTCTTTATAAATCAATGAATTTTCATAAGCAATATCCCTTAATTCATCTAATTCATTTAATTGCATTTTCCGGTGTTTTCCCGCGGTCTCCATATCATCATTACAATGCTTTAGGGCCCAATAAGCCTTGTGTTCTAACTCGATAGGCAAATGACAATTCTTTCCATACACAAGCTTATAGGGAGTGCACCCAATGGGCATCTTATGAGCGGTCCTAAAGGCCCATAAAGCATCGTCCAACTTATCCTACCAAGTTTGTCGGTTTTCCCCAATGGATCTTTCCAAGATCCTCTTCAAAGCTCGGTTTGAAACCTCGACTTGCCCACTTGTTTGCGGGTGATAAGCCGTAGAAAGACAATGTGTAACCCCATATTTTTTAAGACTCTTTCGAATTGGTCATTACAAAAATGGGTTCCACGATCGCTTATGATCGCACGAGGGGTTCCAAACCGAGAGAATAATTGCTTCAAAAACTTGACTACCACACGAGCATCATTGGTGGGCAAGGCCTTCTCCTCCACCCACTTAGATAGGTAGTCAACCGCAACGAGAATGTACTTATTACCACGAGATGATGGGAACGGCCCCATAAAGTCTATGCCCCAAACGTCAAAGATCTCACATACTTGAATGATATTTTGTGGCATTTCATCTTTTTGTGAGGCTTTTCCTTGTCGTTGGCATGAATCACACGACTTCACAAGATCTTGTGCATCTCGGTAAATAGTAGGCCAAAAGAAGCCGGCATCAAACACCTTTTTAGCCGTGAGATTAGCACCGTGGTGACCACCCGTGGGTCCCTCATGGCAAGCTCTAAGGATGTTAGAAGCTTCGGTGCCAAATACACAACGTCGGATGATTTGATCCGCACACGTTCGAAACAAGTAAGGGTCGTTCCAAAAGTAGAACTTGACGTCACGAAAGAATTTTCGTTTTTCTTGAGTCGTCATACCCTTAATGATGAAGTTGCCCGCATGGTAATTTGCAAGATCCGCAAACCATGGGGTAGAAGAATCAAGCTTAGAATTCACTACACCAAGTGTCTCGAGTGGAAATGTTTCGGTGATTTCCTTAGGCTCGTAAACACTTTGGTGAGGATCTTCCAAACGAGAGAGATGATCGGCCGCTAGATTCTCGGCTCCTTTTTTGTCAACGATTTTGTGATCAAATTCTTGAAGGAGGAGAATCCAACGAAGTAATCTCGGCTTAGCATCTTGCTTTGCCATGAGATACTTGATAGCCGAATGGTCCGTATACACTATGCATTTCGTCAAGACGAGGTAAGGTCGGAATTTCTCAAATGCATACACCACGGCAAGGAACTCCTTTTCCGTTGTAGTGTATTTAAGTTGAGCCTCGGTCATCGTCTTGCTAGCATAGTGAATAGGCAAAAAGTGATTATCATGACGTTGCCCCAAAACGGCCCCAATGGCGTAATCACTAGCATCACACATTAGTTCAAAGGGGAGGTTCCAATTGGGCGCAACAAGAATGGGAGCTTCGGTAAGTTTCCTCTTAAGGATCTCAAAGGCTCGTACACAATCTTCGTCAAAGACAAAACGTGCCTCTTTTTCAAGAAGATGTGTAATGGGTCGAGAAATCTTCGAGAAGTCCTTGATGAATCGTCGATAAAAGCCCGCGTGGCCTAGGAAACTCCTAACTCCCTTGACGGTTTTGGGATGAGGTAATTTGGCGATGACGTCTACCTTAGCTTGATCTACCTCAATCCCCGCTTTCGAGACCTTGTGCCCTAAGACGATTCCACTCTTAACCATAAAATGACACTTTTACCAATTGAGCACAAGGTTGGTTTCCTCACAACGTCTTAACATTCTCTCAAGGTTCGACAAACACGAAGTAAAGGAATCACCAAACACGGAAAAGTCATCAATGAAGACTTCCATCGTCTTCTCGATCATATCATGAAAAATAGCCATCATGCATCGTTGAAAAGTTCCCGGTGCATTGCAAAGTCCGAATGGCATTCTACGATAGGCAAACGTTCCATATGGACACGTAAACGTAGTTTTTTCTTGATCACGAGGATCGATGGGAATTTGGAAGTAACCGGAAAAACCATCTAAAAAGCAATAGAAATCGTTTCCCGCAAGACGCTCCAACATTTGGTCCATGAAGGGCAAGGGAAAATGGTCTTTTCGAGTGGCTTCATTCAACTTTCGATAGTCAATGCACACTCTCCATCCGGTCACGAGTCTAGTGGGAATCAACTCGTTGGCATCGTTTGGCACAACGGTCATCCCTCCCTTTTTAGGGACACAATGAATAGGACTCACCCAAGGGCTATCGGAAATAGGGTAAATCATTCCCGCGTCAAGGAGTTTAAGGACCTCCTTTTTGATGACGTCGTGAATTTTGGGGTTCACCCTCTTTTGACTTTGGATTGTGGGCTTGAAATCCTCCTCCATTAATATTTTGTGGGTACAAAACTTGGGATCGATTCCCTTAATGTCGGATAACTTCCACGCAATCGCCCCTTTGTGGTCCTTAAGAACATCGACAAGTGCGGTTTTTTCATCATTCGAAAGATCCTTCGCAATAATAACCGGCAACTTATTGTCCTCCTCCAAATAGACATATTCAAGGTGAGGAGGTAAATCTTTCAACTCGAGAATAGGTGGTTCCTCAAGTGAAGATTTGGGCTCGATACTCATAACCTCCTCGGGTGGAGGAAATGGGAAATCGTTGAGAAAATCTTTGATAATCGAGAAGTCCTCATCATTGTCGAGGTCTTCGTCACAAGTACGTGGAACATCGAATTCTTCCAACGTAAAACCACCACCTTCGAAAGGAGTGAAGGTTGGTGTCGAATTATCAAGAATTGGATCTAACATAGTGGGATTGCCACTAGTTTCTTCATCACCAAACCCTAAAACTTCTTGTGAAAATTCCTCGCAAACCACGTCGATCATATCAACGAGGTTTATGGTAGCAACGGAATAAACATGAGAAAGTTGAGAGTTTTGAGTTGCGTTTATAACAAGTTCCTCGTCGTTGAAACGTAAGGTGATCTTTCTAGCATGCACATCAATTAAAGCCATAGACGTATCTAAAAACGAACGACCTAAAATAAGAGGAACTTGAGGATCCATGGGGATGTCAACAACAATGAAGTCTACGGGATAGTAGAACTTCCCCACTTTCACAAAAACGTCTTCCACCAAACCACATGCAAGAATCGTGGAATGGTCAGCCAACTCAATAGACATTCGTGAAGGAGTAAGATTAGGAAGATTGAGCGACTTGTAGATTGCAAGTGGCATCAAGTTAATGCTAGCACCAAGATCGGCCAAGGCATAGCATTCTTCCATATCTTGAATGGCACAAGGGATCAAAAATTTACCGGGATCACCGACTTTTTGAGGTATGCGATTAAGATAAACCGACGAACAACTAGACATTTGGTGTAATTTCTCCTTGTTGTTCAACATACTCTTAAAGTTAGCGGCAAATCGAGGCATCATGACCAAAGCATCGGCGAAACTCACATTAAAGTGCAAATCACGAAACATTTTCATAAAAAGCTCAAATTGATAGTTGTTGCGCTCTTGTCGTTTCTCCTTCCTAAGTCTCGATGGGTAAGGCAAGGGTGGTGTGGGTTGGGGCATAGGCATAGCCTTTGGAATCTCGGGTTCCAATGTTGGTAATGGGTCAACCGTAGGTGTGGCATGAGCGGTACTTTGTGGGATTGAAATATGCTCCTTTTCGACCACCACCTCGGGTTCTTCCTCAATTTCCTCCACCGTTGGAGTAATTGGTTGAGGAATCGGTTCTTTAAGTGTCTTACCACTTCGTGTGGTAATCACTTTCATCTCTCCCTTCGGGTTTGAAACGGTGTTACTAGGTAGACCACTCGAAGTAGAGGCTTTGTTCCCTATGACGGCTTCTAAAATGGCGTTAAGCTTAGCATCTTGACTATTAAACTTCAAATCTTGACTAGCGGCTTTGGTCAATTCTTTGTTCAAGCCTAGCATGACTTTGCTCTATCTTGTTGTTTTGACCTCGAATTTGGTTAGCAAAATCATTTTTCAATTCATTTCTCATGGCTAGATTTTCCTTAACAAAATTAGCTAACTCCTTTGCGTTCTTAGCCGTGTCCCTAGCTCGATTAGCCAATTGCTCTTGTATGTTTTCCAAAATCTTATCATTTGCCGTAGCGTAATTCACAAAGTCCATTGGAAGTTCTTTAGTGTAAGCATTTTGAAGACCTTGACTCGTGTTTTGAAAATTACGGTTTTGATTTTGATTTTGCAATTGGCTACTACTACTCCCTTGATTTCCATAGTTGTTATTACCCTTAAAATTGTTCCTTTGATTGCTTTGGTAACCAACTTGATTGTTTCGATAATTGTTAGCATTTTGATTTGGTGAAAACCCCGGTGGAGTCAATTGATTACTGCGAGGAACTTGACCGTTTTGGTTATAAGTTCCCGCGGCCGCGAAGGCACTCGAAGTGTTACCACCGTTGGTAATGCACTCGGAATAATCGTGAGCTCCACCACAATACATACAAGAAACCTCAACCGCTTTAATCGTAGCGGGAGCGGGTTGTTCACCAACTTTAAACTCAACTAACAATCCTTTCACTATATCAAAAATTTTGTTCTCCAAATTAGCCTCGACTTGGCAAGCATCAACGATGTGTGACAATGAAGGCGAAGACGAAGACGAAGTCTTACGAACACTCGATGTGCTACGAGGACTATACACCTTAGACCTATTCTCAATGATTAACAATGCTTCCTCGACCGTCTTACACAAAAAATTACCACCCGCGGCGGCATTAAGATAATCACGCTCATGATCGTTCAAGCCATTGTAAAACGTGTCTATTTGATGCAAGTCGGAAAAACCATGATGAGGACATTCGTGCAACATTTCCTTAAACCTATTCCAAGCCGTTGAAAAACTCTCATTATACTCTTGCGAAAACTTTGAAATCTCGTTTTTCAAGTGCGTAGTCTTAGACGGCGGAAAAAATTGGTTCACGAATTTTGAAACGAGATCCTTCCACGTCAATATAGAATTGGGTGGCTCTTTCTCTAACCAAATTTTTGCGGGCCCCGCTAAGGAATACGGAAAAAGCATCATCTTAATCGAGTCGTTTGAAACATCCTTAAACTTGCATGTGGCGGTGAGACGATTAAATTGGCGAATGTGGTTATGAGGGTTGTCCTTTTCGTCCCCTCGAAACTTGTTGTTTTGAATCATGGACAACAAACCCGTCATAACCTCAAAATTCTCCGCAAGGATAGCGGGAATCACAATCGCTTCTCCGTAACCCTCGGTGGGTGCTTGAAGCAACTCCATCATAGTTCGATTAGCCATGGGTGCTTCTTTCACTACAATGGGTTCGTCAATAGGAGACTCCTCACTAGTAGGAGTGAGTGATTTGTTTCTTCGTTTACGAGCACGTCTTGCTTTAGAGCGAGTTTGCATAAACGTCACGTACAACGAGAAGACGAGCAAAGAAGATTCTTTTTGGTGTTTTTACTTTTTCAATTTTTTTTTTGGTTTTTGATTGTTTTTACTTTTTTTTGGATTTTTGGAATGTATTAGTAGACACAAATCTACAAATCTCCTCCTTAATCAAATCTCTCGATTAAAGAAGCCTCAAGGAATGAAAACGATCACGTGAAGTGAACGCCTTCGATGACTTTAGAACGATGGTGGAACACCAAATCGTTCAAGAGGGTTTAATCAAATGAAACCAAGAAAATATATATGATACTTAATAATACTTTGGGCGGCAAAACCCTCGATTAGCTTTCAAAATCAAAATACGCACAAGCAAGCGGAGGAAACGAGGCGACGCGAAGCACTTAAGAGCCTTTTTCCTTTAGGTCGTGAAATACAACGGCCTTATACCCACCTTATAGTTTGTATTTCTCAAAATCGAGCTTCACGAAAGTATTTATCTATTTTTGCCTTTTTCTTTGGTTTGAGATTCGAATACAATGATTGGGTAATGACCTCCCAAGTCAAGGTTGTGATTTCTCACGTATTTGGAGTACTTGTAAATTTATTGTTCTACGTATACAGTATAGTAATAATATTCACACAAAAACCGAAAAACGATAATACGTATTAGTAGAGTGCTACTAATACAATTACTTTTATGGCTATATATAAAAACAACAATGGTTCAACCAAAACACAACACGCCTCCCCGGCAGCGGCGCCAAAATGATGTAGTCTTTTTGTACCCTTTAGGAAAAGGATGCACAAAGTAGGGCAAGTGTGCACGACGATTTAGGAAAACCGTGTGTGAATGACCCTAAGTGAGTTCGTTCTCGAGGAGGCTAGTGCATTGTGTTAAGAGTTGATTAATGTTTGTGATTATATTGATTAAGAAAGAAATTAGATTAGGAAAGGAAGACGGTTACGAAAACGGATTAAACTATGACGAAAAAGGCGTAAACGTAAAACCGTAAAAACTACAAAATTTAAAATTTTAACCTAAAAATTCCTAAAAATTCCTAAAAATCCCCAATAATATTCTAAGAGTTTACAAAAAATCCAAATTTGCTAAAACCTTTTAATTAATTAAATAATGACTTTTTAATGCTAATTAAAGCCCTAAAAATCACTTTTAATTATTAAAAAGCCCTAAACAATATTTTATAGTTTGTAAACCTCAAAAATATCCTAATTAAGCTAAAAACTATTTTTTAAAATTTTATAACCAAATTAAACTATTTTTAAACCCTTAAAAAGTATTAAATTGTATTAAATCTTAAATTAATTCTAGAAATTAATTGAAAAGTCTAAAAAATATTTGGAAAGTGACAAAACTCCTAATTTAATGTCCTTAACCTAGGAAAAATGTAAAAACAAGAAAAAATAAAACTTCAAATTTTAATAATAAAATAATATTAAAATATTCAAAAAAATAAAAAGTTTGTAAATAAATTCTAAAAAATTACCAAAAATCCTAAATAATGTAACTAAAACAAAAATGCAAACCAAATTTTCTAAAACCTATTAAATAATTTTATATTAAATTTTAAAGTTGCTTAAAAAACCTAAAATCCTATACAATTAAAAATAAGCTAAGTTGAGAACCTAATAAGCTGTAAACCTCAAAAATATGATTAGAAACCTAAAAATTATTTTTCCAGATTTTTAAATTACTTTTTTCTATTTTTTAATGACTTTCTAAAAATTAAACTTAATATATTCCTAATAAATAAAATAATAATGGGAAAAATGTACTGTTTGCTCAGAAAAATCAAAAACACTAATATAATCCTAAGAAAAATGCTAAACAGATAAATCCTCAAAGGAATAAGCTGGAAAATGCTTATTATTAAGCTGTTACTTAAATAAGCTACAAAAACAAAACCCCTTAAATAAGTAATGAAATCAAACAATAACGTAAAAAGTCATCTAGATCACTGGTAAGCACGCTACTCCTTGGAACGCAAGGTCGCGTGTTCGAGTCTAAGCAGGGTGAACTTTTTGCCAAATTTTTTTTTTTTTACTTTTAAAACACAATCCAATCACTTTGTTACTTACTAGAACACAATCACAATCCCAAAATACCAAAGATTAAGCTAAATGGAACCAAAAACGTGCTCAGATAAGCACAACTTCCTGATGAACACACAAGTGTAGTTTTCTTCACTTGTGAAAAGACCAAGAGGGCTTGGTTTGTGGCTTGTTTGGTGGTGATATTGATGGAACAAAGGCACCCTTGTACTCTTTGGAGTACAAGGAGTCAACTCAAACACTAAACAAGCAGATTCAAGCAGCAAATAAAAAAAAATGCACCCAAAACAAGTTACTGATAAGGAAAATGAATGACTGATGAATATAGACTAATTTATAAGCAAAAATCTGAATTTCAATAGCTTATAGCTTTCATACAAATCAACCTGAGGACATATAAGCTATCACAAACCCTTAAATGACCTTAAGTCTAGCAGCTTTATCAATCTTGGAGCTCAAATTCACACAAATGCAGTCACAACAAGGCTTTCTGATTTTTAGCTATTTTTTTCAAATATTTTAAGCACACAAGTGACTTAAATTCTACCAATACTGCAAGCAAACCTAACATATATCCTATCCCTACCTAATTGAGTATGTTTACACCAATTTTACCCTAAAATCTCAACATCAATCCTGATTAAAAGACAGATCCAAACACTCCTTTAATTCTAAAAATCAACTTTTTAACAAAGCAACCCTAAACAAATCTACCCAAATCTGATTTAAAGCTATCTAAACATGCATTCAAAGCATAAACCATCATTATCAAACAACTAACAAACACCTAAACAGATTTTCATGCAAATTCATCAAGACATTTAAACCACAAAATTTTGAGAACTAAAAATGGAACAAGATTCTACCTTGAGGGACTTACATCCAAGTCCCTCAGTGGTTGATAAACCACCTCCAATTAGGCTAGGGCCTGATGCTGAACCTTGGAATCAAGTAAGCCCAGTAAAGAGAATGGGGGTGGTCACTGTTGACACACACACCCTTTAATATCTTCTAACTGGATGGTTGGGAATTGCTGCTAAGAAAAAGGTAAAGTAAAAGGTTGCTGTTCACAATACCAATAAGCTATAAACAAGCTTATTGGTTAAGCTGATTATGGCTATTTGGACAAAATAGTAAAAAACTGATTTTTCTTTTTTTTTTCTTTAACTTTTGAATGTTACTAATAACTAATCAACAAAAGCTAAACCCCTCACTTAAACTTGATAATCTACAAGATTATCAGGTTTATGATCACAGCTTTAAGCTTTTGGACAAATTTAAAAAAAATTAACAATTTCAGTAACCAAACAGAAACTTAAATTGGAAAATTAAACTTGGAAAATTTAAATTGCAGGAATGAAAAGGTGGTTATTTGCTTCTCATCAACAAAACAATACCAATTTTATAACATAAAACGGATTTACAATGCTTGTGTCAAAAAAATGGAGAAAAAAGAACAACTCAAATGCTAGCCTATAATGCCTTTATATAGAGGCTACATCTGTTCTAGAAGTGAAAAGAAACCTAAAACCCTAATATCTGAACTTCCAGTATTGCCCTTGAGGATTCTTTGGAAGATGCCATTTTTTGAATTTAGTCAAGAGCCATGTGATGATCTTGGACTGATGTGAAGATGCCAGTTATGAAAAGTTGATCTAGGTCGTCCATTTGAGCTTAGGGAGCACGAAATTCCTTAGGGACGTTGGATTGCTGTCAAGACTTGTCTTCATGTTGAGTTGTGGGGCAGGGCACAGCTGGGGAGAGCACATGGGATAGATGGTGATGTTTTTGGGGTGAGGGTTTGGATGGGGAGAGGGTTAATTATCATTCTGGAGCGAATCAACAATTAACCCTTTGGTTTACTCTTAATTCATGATTAGGGTTTATAGGGAAAGGGATGGGTGAACAGGGCAATTAGATTGTCATTAAGGGTTGGATTCGTTTTAAATTTGTGTTTCCCACCTTAATATTAAGTTAAACAAATCTGTTTAAAAAGTGGTGGGTGGAATGCTGACGTGGTGGAAGAGATGAATATGATTGGTGGAGGGTGAGGTGGCGAGTATTGGTTGGTGGATGGGAGTTTGTTGTCTGGCCAAGTTAGGTCCCTGGACTCCCAAAGCTTTTGCACTTCACATTAAACAGCCCAAAACCCATTTCCTTTTGTTATATCTTTCAAACACTTGTCAAATTTGGCACAATTTGTTTATAAACTTGAAACAAGGACTAATCATGCAATTTCTGCATATTCCAAGGACTGATTTTGACATGTCTTCATACTTCAAGGCCTTACTTGTTTGTTGACATCTTGAAGGACCATTATTCACAATTTAGATTTGATGAGGGACTAAATTTGCCAATTCTTCAAAGTTAAGGGTCCTTTTTGTAATTTTGACAAACTTTAGGGACCAAACTTGTAATTATGAAGATACAAGGGTATAAAGTGTCAATTCTTCAAACTTGGAGGACCAATCTTCAATATTCTTCAAATCTTCAAGGGTTTTCTTTGGAAAATTCTTCATTAGGGCTTGGTTCATTGTGCGGCTTCGTTTCCCGTGTTCGTTTTTGATTGATTCTTGTGATCTTTTGTCATTTTCTCAATATCCGTACCTAAAATACACAAGCAACAAACACAAGCATATATTTGGGTATTTTGATGATATTTAATGTATTTTAAGCCCAATTTGGACGATGAGACTATGTATAAAAGCAGTCTCATCAGAGGACTTAGCTGAAGCTTCTTCCGCGGTCACCTGTATGTGATACATCACGTATTAGAATGATGGTTATTATGGCATAGGTGTGATGCGGTGCGGATACTTGCAGCTTCAAGTTTAGTCTCGAGCTCGGCTACATGTTGGTCATGAGCATTGGCATGGGCCGATTGTTCTTTAACAGTCGCCTCGGCAGTAGCAAGCTGGGACTGGAGGGTGGAAATCTGAGCATCATTTTCTTTGATCATCCTCTCTCTTCGACCAACCTTCCTCTTCAGGGACTCCACATGCTCTAAAGCAGCTTCAAATCTTACTCTCATAGAGGTGCCCATGGCCATCTGATGAACCAAGGCGTCGTTGTATTCATCCACCAGATCCGCATAGTTAAGTGCATTCACATCTCGTACCAACCCAGGGGGGATGCAGTTATTAAGGTACTCACGGCACTCCTCGGCCTCTCTCATCCGTGATGTAGTAGTGATCTTCCAGTCAGGGTTAAACTATTGATGAGGGCCGGATGTTGTGATTTCTTAGGAATCTGTGGGGGTACCATCCTCAAAGGCAGGGCCGGATCTGGTTGCGGCTGTATGCAGCGCAGGTTCTTTCTCTATCTCCTTATCTTTCCCCTTCTCTTTCCGTGCATCTGGGGGAGGTGCGGCACCAGCTTGTTCATCACTACAAACACACAATTGTAATAAGTATC
>CM046874.1:386505274-386510274 GCA_025667525.1 Glebionis coronaria
TATAAGTTCATTTCATACCGGACCAGACCGGAAGTTATATACCTTCTCATTGTGAGAAGGGGTCATTTGAGCGGATCTAAATAGATACTATGTTTACATATGGATCCCTACGTCGTTACATTCCATTTAAGGCGTACCCGGACTTGCTTTTTACATATCTCACGTTATTTGGGACCCTATTCACCTCTTTGGGCTTATATTGAATCGAGAAATAGGTTTGATTGTACATCTTTTTGATATATTGGATATCTATATAAAGCATTCTCCGGATAATTCAAACTGAAGCAATTGGATGTCCAATTAGGGCCTATATGACATGACCGATCAATAGAAATACCCCAACACTCCACTTTTGTCATGTATTCCATACATCACACTAGATAGATATCATATTCATGAATACGATTCACTTTCAAAATGCCTTGGTGGTGAAATGGTAGACACGCGAGACTCAAAATCTTATGCTTAAGAGCGTGGAGGTTCGAGTCCTCTTCAAGGCATAATATGGAGAATGCTCATTGAATGAGCAATTCAAGAAGAGAGCTCGGATAGCAATACCGATTCAATCCGAGCTCTCTTGGAATAAGTTCGGCAGCGGATCACGAAATATTGGTCATCTTATCTATCTAATGAATGGGGAGTCAGCTTTAAAATTGAAAATCGTCCGCCCTGCACGCACCCCCCCCCCCCCCCGAGCATATGCTTCAACAGGAATCACACAAAGGTAGATTATAAACCTACAGTAAAATGACCGCCCGTAACCCAGCAGATAAAGTACATTACATAGTCCGTTTTAGGGATTGGCGACTTACCCATTCAGTGACTGTGGCACTGGACGTTCCTCAAATGGATACTGTCGGGTTGGGTGAATTCAATAATAGACGCCTGTTGACATTCCAGCCCTCCCTTCGCCTTTCATGGCCACATATCTTTCCGGCTAAGGAATGGGAAATCCTTCTCCTATTCCATGAATCCAATTTGCATTTCATCCGGGAAAAGCCATCTTTTTCTCAACAATTCCCTTGTCATTTGATCCAATAGTGTTCCGTTAGATAGGAACAGATTTGATAAATACTGATAACTATCGGATAGAGTATTAGAACGGAAAGATCCATTAGATAATGAACGATTGGTTCTAAGCCATCTCTGGCGATTAATCAACAATTCGAAGTGCTTTTCTTGTGTATTCTTGATAAACTAGCGTTTATATAGAGATGTAGGAGGATTTGTTTGGGGAGTAAGAAGCCCCTTTGACACCTCTTCATCTACAAATAATTCTCGATGTGAAAACACAAAGACAAGGGGCTGAGCTTTGAATAGGAAAAAGAGTGGATCTGCAGTGTCCCAAATGAATTGGCTTATTCAAAAAGGCCTTGTTCTTTGGAAGATCTATCTCGTGTCTGGTACTTCACGGTTTCACTCTGCAAGAACTCCGAATCATTCTCTTGAAGCTCATCCTCTTCATCATAAATGATCCGCTTGCCCCAAAATGACCTGGACCAATAGGGCAATCTTAATTCATTAGGCCTTTCGATACAATCAAATAGAAAGCCCCAAGGGCGCCATATTCTAGGAGCCCAAACTATGTGATTGAATAAATCCTCCTCTATCTGTTTCCGGTCGAGGGCTCCTTCTCCTTCCCCCTCTTCAAACTCCGATTCGTCTTTTTCATAGAGAAATCTCTTATCAAAGATAGAATAAGATCCATTTTGCATCATATCTAAGGGATCCATTGGTTCGGGTCGAAGAAGCAATGTCACTCGATCCTTATCAAACTGACTGCATGTCCGCGAGGATCCCACCAGAGCGCCTTCCACTTCTAATAGGCCATGAACTAGACCAGAATCATTCTCAACGAGTCCATAAGGAGTGATCCCATTTTTTTCATCGGGTCCGGGTAGAGACCAAAGATCTTGAGTGACCGATCCGGCAGAACAACTCAAAAGATAAAGAAGTATCGTTAATTTCTTCATGCTCGTTCCAAGTTCGAAGTACCAATTGTACAAATAATAATCCACTTCGTTACATGATTTCTTTTTCATATAGATAGATATAGGATCTATGGGGTAATTACTTAAAAGTACATTTTGTGCTACAGCCCTTCCTATCTGATAGAAAAGGATCCTATGATCCTGGACCGATCTTACCTGGGATCGCAAATCCCAAATTTGTATATGAAGAGCGGATCTAATTGTATTAGTATCTATAATTGATTTCTTCTGTGTAATACTAATCGATAGGGCCTCATTGGTAAGTGCTACAAGATCTCTTGCATTAGAACCCATGGTTATGGACCCAAATCCATTAGTATAGAACATTTTATTTTCTAAGTGAAATCCCCTAGTGTATGAAAGAGTGAAAAAGTGCTTTCGTTGTTGTGGAATAAGAAGCCTTCGTATCTTAATGCACGTATTTAATTTATTCGGAGCTATTAGAGCGGGATCCACTTTTTGGGGAATATGAGTCGAAGCAATAACAAGAATATTTCTAGTTTCATAATCCCTGGAGAGAAGGTTCACTAATAGACCTAGGGAGAAGTAATTTGACTCATTCACATCCAGATCATGAATGTTTAGAATCCATATTATTCAAGGAGACATTGCTTTTGCTAATTCGAATTGAAGGGTGATATAAAGTTGGTCTTCATCTTAAGGCATCATATCCCTAGTTAGCACAATCATGCTAGTTAGCATTTCCAGCTCCATATCAAGGATATCGTCACTAGCATCAATATCGTCACTAGCATCAATATCGTCAATATGATCAATATCGATTTCATCAAAACCTTGAGACTTGTTATCTAGGAACTTGTTCAGAAATACCGTAATGAAAGGAAGATAGGAGTTTTTCGCTAGGTATTTGACCAAATAAGAGCGTCCAGTTCCTATAGAACCTATCACTAAAATACCCCTAGAGAGGGATAAGGCTAAGCGGAGCGAAAAGGTTTTCCATGAGATGGGAAATGAAAACTATTAGCCCCACACGCAGTTTTTGAATAAGTGATTGTCTGATAATGAGAAAGGAATATCCGTCTTTCTGCTAAAGAGGATGTATTGAACTCATAATTCGTTAGATACTTTTTATGAATGTCAACTAAGTATCGTAAGTAAATTGCTCCCGGTTGTTCAATCATTTGATAACCAGAATCATTCTTTGATAAATGTTCACTATGAGTCAGACTCAATAAAATTTGATCAATCCTTTTTTCTGTCGTTAAGGTGGAGAACTGAACCAAGAATTCTCTTTTTTCATCATCAATTGAATCACTGTTTGCAACCCAAGATTCTATTTTATCATCAATCCAGTCCCCGTTCACGTTTTTTCTTTTTCTTATCAATGAATAGATCTCTTTACTTGTATGACTTAGATGTCTCGTATTTCTTGAAAAAGTGATTCGATTGATGAGATTTGGTATGATACTTATGAGATCGATGAGATTGATATTCAAATACTTCTTCTTAGAGCGTATTGATTTGACCCCGGGACCACCACCCAATAGCATGTTGCCACCTAGGGAATCTCCTAATTGTTTCAAAGCAACTAGAAAGAGATTCTTTAACCAGAAAGAATTCGGTTCAGATGTAGGATACCTATCCAGAAGTTTTCGCAACTCAATCATAGATGATGGAATCATCAAAGATTTAATCTTCTCGAACTCTGTCTGTAACTCACTAGAGGCCCCGAAAACAAAGAGAAGATGTGTACAAACGAGATATGCAGCAACAAGAAGAAGGAAAAGGATTGCATAAAGGAACTCCCGAACATTTGTCAGATGTGTCGATATCAATGGTGACTCATTATTTCGATGACTCATTTCTTCGGACAGAGAAGATTATGGAAACACTTACTTGAAATCTCACTTATCAGATTCCATTGTGGAAGACATAACTTTTTCTGAAGTATTCGCCATGATATATCTGATCCATGCATAATATGATGAAAAATGGATACAAATTTTTGACTGCCACTTAGTATCGACAATAGGTCTGAAAAAGTATCTAAAAATAAAAAATTTAGATATTTGTACCATGTCTAAGTAAGGAACCATGGCATATATGTTTGGAATAGATTCCACTTTAAGAGAGTTGAATAAGCACTATCTCGTTCTAGTTGAAAAGTTCTATACATCTGCCCTTTCTCAACGCATTTCTTTAGACAAAGACTCTGTTTTTTCCTCTTTTCGGATGGTAAATATTTTTCAGAACATGGAGTGTGAATCAAACCCATGTTTGAATTGAAATTGAGATACTAATACAAGTTCTTCCCTTCTGAATCAGATAGATTCATATCTGAAAGAGGTTGACAATAAGTTCTTTCAAAATTGACTATTTGTCCCTCTGTTAGGGGTGTTCTAGAAATGTCGGTGATCGAGTAAATAGCTCTACGAACGAGTGGATTGGATCTACTTGGAAAATGGAAAGATTTGTACAAGTTATACGTTTCGTCACCACTTTGTGGAAAAGCCTTAGGTATTAATATGTTAGATACCTGTGACGTGATTGCTGAAATAGTATCTCTCCCCCAAAAAGCATGTTTTTTTTACCGATGCACAAAGAAAATATTTTGTTGCGAATGAACAAGATATTGAGGAATTTTCCATACGTAAAATCATAATTATTGATACGGGCCTTTTCCACATAAAAGGGGAATCTTTTGTTACAATAGAAGCAGAGGTGATGTGGATTATTCAAGAATCGAAGTTGATTTGCTTTATAAAAAGATCTCAATGAACTTCTATGAAATGATTTCACAGGATTCAGCCAATTTTATTGATCGTGGAATATCATTGATAAATAGGAATCCGTGTTATAAAAGGATTTCCTGCAATTAGTTCTAGTATGGAATGAGTCATTCATCCAATTTGGTATCTTATTGAACAAAAACGGTGATATTGTTCCTCCATTGATCAATAATTTTGATTTTTGGCAAGTATCATGATCATCCAATAAGAAGGGTTTCAATTTTTTCAAATGCAAGATTTGAAGACCTATTGATTCTAA
>CM046874.1:386512774-386590274 GCA_025667525.1 Glebionis coronaria
TGTCATTTTTACAAAAACAAGAAAAATAATAAAACCCTAAAAGAGTTTTTCTCCTTCTCCTCCTTGTTCTTTTGTAGCCGCCACCCATCAACACACCAAGAGGGGTGTTCTTGTTGATTTTGATCTTGAATATTGTACAAGTGTTCGTGTTTGTTCATCCTCTATTGATCAACACATTCGGTATACTTTTTTAACCTTTCTTTTTAATTATTTCTTTTGATTTGATCTAGTAAGATTAATGAAGAACATGATGTTTTTAAAACCTAATTAAAAACATAAAATAAACATGTTTATGATTATGTGGTAGATCAAAACAAGGGTTTTTAAGAGTGTTTGTCTAGCCGACACCTAAACCGCACCCCTAAGGGGTCACGGCTTGGCCAAGGAACCACCACCGAGACCATGAGGTCCCGGTTTGGTGGTGTGGGTCCCACGGTAGCAGTAAACCAAGGGGAACCCCGATTTGGTTCGGGGTAAGGTGTCGATTTCATGACCGGTTTATGGTTCTTAGTCAAAACCCGGTTCATGGTTCATGGTTCATGTTAAGATTATTATTTTGTATAAACTTATGTTATAATTAAATTAATAAAATGACATGATTAATTTAATATACATGACTTAGGTTATAATTAAGTTAATGATTAAAACCATGGAATTACTAACCTAAGTATTTTATATTTATAGACTTTATAATTAATTAATTAATAAAAACCATGGTCATAATTAATTAATTAGCATGACTTAGGTTATATTATTAATACATAATAGTACATGTTTTAACCTAAGTATTTAACCTTATTTAATTAAAAACATGATATATTTAATTAAATACTTTTAACCTATAGTTTATTTAAATTACATGAGATAATTATTAAACTATGCACTATATCATATGACTTAAGAAATAAGCATATAAACACTTAGACTTATATTTTTAGCTTATGTAACCAGCTTAATTCTAATAATGGAAACCTTCTATATATGGAAATCTATCTATTTCAGACAGCTAATCTAATCATGGAAACCTTCTATATATGGAAACTTATTTAATTAAGGCAGCTGATCTATTTTTGGAAACTTTCTATTTTTAGAAACTAATCTATTTTAAGCAGTAAATTCTATTTTAGGAAACTTTCTATTTTTGGAAACTTTCTATTTTTGGAAACTTTCTATTTTTGGAAACTTTCTATTTTTGGAAACTTTCTATTTTTGGGAACTTTCTATTTTTGGAAACTTTCTATTTTTGGAAACTTTCTATTTTTGGAAACCTGCTATTTTTGGAAAGTTACTTATTATTACACAGTAAGTATAATAATACATGAAATACCGATAATACTTAATCAGATTAATCAGAATACAAGATGAACACAGTTTAAGGCTTTAAACAGTAAACCATGACCTAAAACATACAAAGTAAGCTAAGATGAGACATAAAACCCAGTACGTAATCAGTGATTCGATACTTATACACGTGTGTATTCATGTAGCGTTAGTGATCCAGAAGTAGGAGTCTTTCTTCCGTTCATTCACTGGACTTGAGGTACGGATTCCCGTCCTTTCAGTATGGACATTCTTTCCTTATTAGGATTTCCCCGTATGCAGCCAACTGTTTTCCCCAGTATTTGTTTTATTGTTTTGAACTGCTTATGTTTAATTATCATAATCTATAGCCATATACAAGCATGACCAGTTTCACCTAGTTATGGAGGTACCATAACCATAACATTGGAGGCACCAATGTTATGACTTCCCCACGGCGGAGTGATTGCTCGTGGCGTCCCTTTTCAGTTTTGGCCATATTATTATATCAGGTGGGGCGTATGGGTGCATCCTAGTTACATGTTTTATTCAGTTTATCATGGTGAATGTGGTGTGTGCCTTGCACCCTTCACAAGGAGATGATCCCTCCTACCCAAACCAGTATATTAATTAGAGGCATCCCCTCTAATCAGCATGATGAGGTCACCCCTCCAAGTATTCATGCACGTGACCTTTTCATGACCTATATGGCCTATGGTAAATTTATGTTAAAACAGTTTTCATAAGATAAACATAAGGCTTTTCAAAATATAAAACCAGTTTTCTCAATACTTAACCAGTCTACTCAGAACTTAGTCTTCCGCTGTTATATGTTACATGCTTATCCTATTTTCATGCTATATTGTATTATCCGTGCACTGAGCGTTTTGCTCAGCCGTTACTTTCCTTTCCATGTCCCAAAACGGCAGGTACCCAAGACTCGAGCATTTGGAGGACATGCATAGGATGGAAGCTGCCATAGACTTCTTCTCCTGTTTCCTTCATATATTTATGCTTGTTTAGTCTTTCATTCAGTTCATTTACTTTCTTATGTTTTGGGCTTATGTTTGGGAACCGATGTTTGATTCCGGTTTTCCCTATGGTCATGTATGTTTTACTACATATTACCTTGCATGCTTTGATGACACGCCATAATTACGCGTGACATACCATTTATCAAAATGGGGTGTTACAATTATGGTATCAGAGACAAGGCTTCGACCTGTAGGCTCTAAAACTCGACCTGTGACTAGTAGGTAGTCACCAGGAGCTTCCTAAGCCAACGTTTGTTATTCCACGTATTGATGTTTCAGCGCGTTGTTGTTTTAACCATTATGTTTTCAGCACCTTTTTGTTTTAGCCATGACGTTTTCAGCACCTTGTTGTTTTCACCATGATGTTTTCACCAGTATCGTCTTACTAATATGGAATGAACAACCGTCATCCATACTTAGTTATGTGTCATTGTCTATGCATGATGTTCCTCGTGAACTGTGACGATGTGGACTGACCCCAGTAGTTCATAATTTTCACATAAAATTTTCTCTGTTAAGTTTTGACAATGACTTTTAATTATTATGTTTCATGCATTCATGCATTTATATCATATGTCATCTGTTGCAGGAATTTTGACTAAGTAATGGTTGGTACAGGACTGGCCCTATTTAGTCGCATGTGCTTTTATCGAAACTTTTAAATTTGGGACCGACCCATAGGCGTCCCCTCGCCATGTCTTTTGTTTTGGAACCAGCCCATAGGCGTTCCCTCGCACATATAAAGGTTTTATAAACTACATTACGCATTCATGCACTGTTCTCTTGCATAAAATTTTTCTCATGATTTAAAATTGGCATAATTTTTTTTATTTTTTTTCATGTCCCCTCATAAGTTACTATGTTTTTATGTCAAGTATGTTTTCATACTGTCATGGTTAACTTCAGTTTCATGCTGATTATGTTATACACTTTTTCGTAATAGATGGTTTCATGTTTCCTCATGATAATTCCGTCTTCATGTTGATTATGTTTCACGCCTCTTTTGTTATTTACGTTGTTCTGCAAGACATTGTTAGATTTCTTGAATCATGCTTTCATGATAGTCATGGTTGGTTTCCATTGATCATGATGTCAGGCAAGTCATCGTTGAATTTTGTGTAACCACACTTTAGCGTTTCTCTATGCAACCAGAATGATGTCTATGCTAATACTGCCAGGTTATCATGATGGTTTTCCTAACCGTTTAACTGGGTTACTTTCCTTAAATCATGACAAATGATCGAGGCCATACCGATCATTTCATGTGCATTCCATGTGTACTCCACGTACCGTATTTCATGTGTATTACATGTACCTTAATCCATGTGTATTCCACTTGCAGTACTTCACGAGTATTCGCTAGTCGATTCTAAATCATCTCAGGCGTATGTTCACTTGCTGATATTCTACAAGATTGCCGATGCCGCTCATAGCTTGGAGATGTTACTGAAGGTTGATGCTGCTGATGTTGGGAGACGCTACGAGATGCTGATGCTGATGCTGTTCACAACCTGGAGATCCTAAAAGACGAAGACAAAGGCGTCAGAGCAAAGCAATTGGACGAGAAGATGCTTCACCATCAGACAATTCCCATCAATCATTGTCCCAAATTCATAGTTACATGTCACACGTCGTTCGGCTGTCATTTCAGCCATATGAGTGCAAACCAGTACCAGCCGGCCACTCAGTTAAATAGTTACATGAGTCACGGTCATGAGAATGACCGTCATGGAACCGACAGACAAGATGCTAGTAACCACTACTATGACAGCAACTATCCTAGAAATCGCAACCGAGGCTCCGGCCACGGACGTGATCAGACATACAAATGATCAGTAGTCCAACCGATCCGCCAATTCTGGCATATTAACCTAATATTTGTAGTTCTAATTGTTTCACATCTCGAGACACATGTCAAGACATCAGTCAAGACATATGTCTCACGTATAATTTCTGAGGACACATGTCAAGATACCAGTCAAGACATATGTCACGCTTACATTTCTCAAGACACGAGTCAAGACACATGACTCACGTCTATTTATGGAACATTTCTAAGAAATTCAGGGTACCCTCCAAGGGTACATCTATTTGTTGTGCCATGTATTAATCAGGCCACAAGAATTTCAATACCATTATCAGCGCATCAGTGAGAACTGTCATGTTGTCGATGTCACTTTCATTTCTTTCACCATAGTTCATATATTCCTGACCAGGAAGGACGCCTTTCGTATTTCCACGTATACGAAGATTTTTCCGTCAGCTTAATGATGAGATCCAAGCTGCTAACGCATTTTCCTCGGACAGACACGAGATGAATTTATATCCTAATTATGGACTATGAATAGCACACCATGCTACGATTCATAATTATGTACAGTAATGTTCAGGCTCCTGAATACTTTCAGCTTGATTTTCCATCGGAATATCTGTGCAAATTTTCTACGCTTACAAGCATGTGCATTGTTAGCCATGGTCGCTAAAATTTTCTAGCTGTCAGTAAGACACAACCACTTAACTCTTTTACGCATAGCCAGTTGATTATTCCAAAGTCTTCCTATACATTCCAGGAGAACCTACAAGGAGAAGGATGGTACCATGAGATTATGTGTCGACTACCGTTGACTTAAACAAATCACCATTCATGACCGTTATTCTCCTCCACGTATTGACGACATGTCCAATCAACCGTATAGTGTTAATCACTTTTCCAAGATCGAACTCATGAACAAGTTGCCAATAGTGACGGGTGAAAGAGCAGGACATGTCCATAACTGCTATTCGTGCACGACTGGGTCATGCTAGATTTATGATTTTGGATTAGTCTCATCAATGCTCCAACAGCATTATGGACTTAATAAATTGTGTATCCATGAACTCCTAAACAAATTCATCATCATTTTCATTGAGGATAGCCTGATTTCATTTAAGCCTAGAGAAGAACAGGAAGACCATATCTGCACTATGTTTCAAATTCTTGACAAGAGAAATTTTACCCTAGAAATTTTCCAATATCAATTCTGTTTCATTAAAGTGACACGCTGAATCACATGGGTTCCTACGGTTAATCTTACCATGACTATGCTTATGCGTAAAGGAGAGAACCCTACACTACATTAGGTGTTCTAGGAAATCCTACGCTGGGAGAAGTCTGATTCAAAGACTCAGAGTTTCGCAACCTTCTATGTATCAAGTTTCTACGAAGCAGGATACAGCTACGTCCATATCTATGTACCTGACATACCAACAGGCTAAGATAGGACACCAACAAACTGGGATGATTCATCATCTGAAATTGTGAACTAAAATGGGACAAGATCTCCATGGATGTTAGTTACCAGATTTCAGCAAACTCAGAAGAAGCATGATGCTATTTGGGTTATTGTCAACAGTTTGATCAAGTCTGCAAAATCCTTACATCCGTACGGATTTCAGAACCAACAGATTGAACGAACATGTTCCAGCCAAGGCTCATCCGATCATTTGGCAATCCCTCAGCTATCGGGTCAGACAAAGATTCGTAATTGTACTCCTAACTTACTTCATGTCTTCATTCTAATTCCACGACTTGCTTTCGCGCTCACGTTCATGACACTATTCACGTTCATGATCGTATTTTGGCTTACGATTCTACGTTCATTTCTTTTCTCGTTCTGGAAGTTGCAAGAACTTGTGAGACCAGACCCAAGTTTAGTATAACTCTGCATCATCAGATAGACGTTTCACGTCATATTCCACGTCTCACCTTGTAGCGTTTGGCGTCACCGCCATTATATTATATGATCACGATATGTCTCACATGTCATGTTCATTCCACGTTCCTCATATCATGATCAAAATAGGTTACACGTATCATAGATCATGATATGTTTACTTATACTACACTCGCCATATCTCCACGTAGCACGTTCAACATTTTTCACGTATCACGTTCAAAATTTTTCACGTACTACATTTCTTTATGTCTCGCGCATCGTTTCTAATTATCAGTTAAGTCAGATTATCTTGCATCGTAACGTTTCAGCTACCCTTGCACGTTAACTCTTATTTTCCTCGATTCTATTTAGGGGATCTACCTTCCGTTGATAACCAAGAATTTCTTCGTATTCCAAGTCAAGGTAAGGAGGACCAAGATTTATCATTAGTGTCGGGATCTTCTGAAGGAACCGTTCCAAAAGGGAGGCCACTTGGAAACGGACAAGTTCATCCGGACTTTTACCCGTTTTTCTCATCAATTAGATATGTCCTTTCAGTCATGTCACGTTCCATGTCTTTTCAAGACATGTCACGTTCCACGTTCCCTTCTACCATGTCACCTTCATTTCCGTTATTTGGCATACCTTTCCAGTTTGATTCGGGTATGTTTCGCTTCCAGTTACTTTATCTATAATTCGGGGACGAATTATTCTTTTTAGGGGGGAAGAATTGTAAAACCCGCATGCTTTTACCATGAATAGTGCCCTTAAGATCGTACGTCCTAGATTAAAACTTACCCTATTTAGTATTGATCACATTCATGTGCTAATAATCAAGCAAGTGCATACGTGTATGACATGATAAGTATCGATTACGTACAAACTCATGATAAGCAGTTAATAAGTATTTACTATGCACGATCACGTAATAATTATTTAAACAATAATTAATCACGAACATGTGATCATGAAATCATGAACATAATTAAATCACGAGCTAATATTAATTACGTATATATATATTTATTACGAACACGAATAAATATATTAGGTCACGGTAATTATTTAACGAGAACACACAAAACGCGAACACAAATAAACACGAACAAACACGTAAAACACGAACACGAGAACACACTTATTTTAGACACGGAAAACATTTTGGTTACCCCATGTGGGCCCCATTAACCACGAAATAAGGAAGGGAGAATGGGCCTAGCCCATCATTTTTACTAAACAAGAAAAAGGAGAAATCTTGTGTCATTTTTACAAAAACAAGAAAAATAATAAAACCCTAAAAGAGTTTTTCTCCTTCTCCTCCTTGTTCTTTTGTAGCCGCCACCCATCAACACACCAAGAGGGGTGTTCTTGTTGATTTTGATCTTGAATATTGTACAAGTGTTCGTGTTTGTTCATCCTCTATTGATCAACACATTCGGTATACTTTTTTAACCTTTCTTTTTAATTATTTCTTTTGATTTGATCTAGTAAGATTAATGAAGAACATGATGTTTTTAAAACCTAATTAAAAACATAAAATAAACATGTTTATGATTATGTGGTAGATCAAAACAAGGGTTTTTAAGAGTGTTTGTCTAGCCGACACCTAAACCGCACCCCTAAGGGGTCACGGCTTGGCCAAGGAACCACCACCGAGACCATGAGGTCCCGGTTTGGTGGTGTGGGTCCCACGGCAGCAGTAAACCAAGGGGAACCCCGATTTGGTTCGGGGTAAGGTGTCGATTTCATGACCGGTTCATGGTTCTTAGTCAAAACCCGGTTCATGGTTCATGTTATGATTATTATTTTGTATAAACTTATGTTATAATTAAATTAATAAAATGACATGATTAATTTAATATACATGACTTAGGTTATAATTAAGTTAATGATTAAAACCATGGAATTACTAACCTAAGTATTTTATATTTATAGACTTTATAATTAATTAATTAATAAAAACCATGGTCATAATTAATTAATTAGCATGACTTAGGTTATATTATTAATACATAATAGTACATGTTTTAACCTAAGTATTTAACCTTATTTAATTAAAAACATGATATATTTAATTAAATACTTTTAACCTATAGTTTATTTAAATTACATGAGATAATTATTAAACTATGCACTATATCATATGACTTAAGAAATAAGCATATAAACACTTAGACTTATATTTTTAGCTTATGTAACCAGCTTAATTCTAATAATGGAAACCTTCTATATATGGAAATCTATCTATTTCAGACAGCTAATCTAATCATGGAAACCTTCTATATATGGAAACTTATTTAATTAAGGCAGCTGATCTATTTTTGGAAACTTTCTATTTTTAGAAACTAATCTATTTTAAGCAGTAAATTCTATTTTAGGGAACTTTCTATTTTTGGAAACTTTCTATTTTTGGAAACTTTCTATTTTTGGAAACTTTCTATTTTTGGTAACTTTCTATTTTTGGAAACTTTCTATTTTTGGGAACTTTCTATTTTTGGAAACTTTCTATTTTTGGAAACCTGCTATTTTTGGAAAGTTACTTATTATTACACAGTAAGTATAATAATACATGAAATACCGGTAATACTTAATCAGATTAATCAGAATACAAGATGAACACAGTTTAAGGCTTTAAACAGTAAACCATGACCTAAAACATACAAAGTAAGCTAAGATGAGACATAAAACCCAGTACGTAATCAGTGATTCGATACTTATACACGTGTGTATTCATGTAGCGTTAGTGATCCAGAAGTAGGAGTCTTTCTTCCGTTCATTCACTGGACTTGAGGTACGGATTCCCGTCCTTTCAGTATGGACATTCTTTCCTTATTAGGATTTCCCCGTATGCAGCCAACTGTTTCCCCAGTATTTGTTTTATTGTTTTGAACTGCTTATGTTTAATTAGCATAATCTATAGCCATATACAAGCATGACCAGTTTCACCTAGTTATGGAGGTACCATAACCATAACATTGGAGGCACCAATGTTATGACTTCCCCACGGCGGAGTGATTGCTCGTGGCGTCCCTTTTCAGTTTTGGCCAAATTATTATATCAGGTGGGGCGTATGGGTGCATCCTAGTTACATGTTTTATTCAGTTTATCATGGTGAATGTGGTGTGTGCCTTGCACCCTTCACAAGGAGATGATCCCTCCTACCCAAACCAGTATATTAATTAGAGGCATCCCCTCTAATCAGCATGATGAGGTCACCCCTCCAAGTATTCATGCACGTGACCTTTTCATGACCTATATGAGCTATGGTAAATTTATGTTAAAATAGTTTTCATAAGATAAACATAAGGCTTTTCAAACTATAAAACCAGTTTTCTCAATACTTAACCAGTCTACTCAGAACTTAGTCTTCCGCTGTTATATGTTACATGCTTATCCTATTTTCATGCTATATTGTATTATCCGTGCACTGAGCGTTTTGCTCAGCCGTTACTTTCCTTTCCATGTCCCAAAACGGCAGGTACCCAAGACTCGAGCATTTGGAGGACATGTATAGGATGGAAGCTGCCATAGACTTCTTCTCCTGTTTCCTTCATATATTTATGCTTATTTAGTCTTTCATTCAGTTCATTTACTTTCTTATGTTTTGGGCTTATGTTTGGGAACCGATGTTTGATTCCGGTTTTCCCTATGGTCATGTATGTTTTACTACATATTACCTTGCATGCTTTGATGACACGCCATAATTACGCGTGACATACCATTTATCAAAATGGGGTGTTACAATTACACCCTTGAACGTGAAATATCGATTGCTTTTTGAACCCTGTGAATTGTGTGAAAGTAGGATACTCCAAATTCGGGAGTCAAAAAGTTTTATAAAACGTTCTTGATGGAAAAAAATGTGAATGAAAGATCCCACTGAATTGAATTTGGTCCAGGAATCTAAGAAATAGTGAGAATTCTTGATCTCTCTCAATATCTCTCTCAATTCTAAAATCCAGAACTTGAATTCATGTCCTGTCATTAAATTCCTCTTGATTTATTAGAAGTAAAAGAATTCCATTTAAGCATCTCATTGCTTTAGTTGAATGATTTCATTTGAATTGGAATCTGGTCCTTCACTATGACCCGCTAAGCATCCATGGCTGAATGGTTAAAGCACCCAAGTCATAATTGGCGAATTCGTAGGTTCAATTCCTATTGGATGCACGCCAATGGGACCATCCAATAAGTCTATTCTAATTAGCTCTGTATCAATGAAATCTCATCATCCATACATAACGAATTGATGTGGTATATTCATAACATACTATATGAACAGTAAGAATTAGTAGTCTTATTGAGAATAGAACTCATAGGGAATCAAATCGATTTATGGATGGAATCAGGTATGCAGTATTTACAGACAAAAGTATTCGGTTATTGCGGAAAAATCAATATACTTCTAATGTCGAATCAGGATCAACTAGGACAGAAATAAAGCAGTGGGTCGAACTCTTCTTTGGTGTCAAGGTAATCGCGATGAATAGCCAGCGAATTCGGGGAAAGGCTAGAAGAATGGGACCCATTATGGGACAGACAATGCATTACAGACGTATGATCATTACGCTTCAACCGGGTTATTTTACTCCACCTCTTAGAAAGAAAAGAACTTAAATCAAAATACTTAATAGCATGGCGATAAATTTATACAAAACTTCTACCCCGAGCACACGCAATGGAACCGTAGACAGTCAAGTGAAATCCAATCCACGAAATAATTTGATCTATGGACAGCATCATTGTGGTAAAGGTCGTAATGCCATAGGAATCATTGCCGCAGGGCATAGAGGGGGAGGTCATAAGCGTCTATACCGCAAAATAGATTTTCGACGGAACGAAAAAGACATATATGGTAGAATCGTAACCATAGAATACGACCCAAATCGAAATGCATACATTTGTCTCATACACTATAGGGATGGTGAGAAGAGATATATTTTACATCCCAGAGGGGCTATAATTGGAGATACCATTGTTTCTGGTACAGAAGTTCCTATAAAAATGAAAAATGCCCTACCTTTGAGTGTGGTTTGAACTATTGATTTACGTAATTGGAAGTAACCAATTAGGTTTACTACGAAACCTAGAAATCGATCACTGATCCAATTTGAGTACCTCTACAGGATAGACCTCAACAGAAAACTGAAGAGTAACGGCAGCAAGTGATTGAGTTCAGTAGTTCCTCATATAAAATTATTAACTCTAGAGATATAGTAATATGGAGAAGACAAAATTGTTTCAAGCACCGACAGAACCGAAAGCGCCCCTTCTTTCAAAGAGAAGAGGACGAATTATTCACGTTTCATTTGATGGTCAGAGTCGAATTGAAAGCTAAGCAGTGGTAATTCTAAAGATTCCCGGGGGGAAAATGTAACACCCCCAATTTCGGTCATAGCAGCGGAAGGGTCATTAGGTGTTACTATCATGGTTCAATCTCATAATCATAGAAAACGGCTCAAAACGAGTCGTTTTAATAAAAACATCCATTCATTTTCATTTAACAATAAGACTTTTCACACGGTCCCAAATACTTTAAAGTTTACAAACACAGTAAAGGATAAAATATTCTTTGAATGGATACTATTTGCAAAAGCGGGCCAAAACATTTCAAATAAGCAAGCATCACGAAACCGCCTTCATCGAGTGCCTTCTATATGGACCTGAGATAAAACATGTTAAAAAGTCAGCAAAATTTGCCGAGTGAATCTATAGCGTTTAATTTAAATAAAGAGAACACAAGTATTCAAAATAACCTTCCATGGTTAATAATTTATCAAAGACAATTATGTTGTACAGACATAATTATCGTGTCATTATATAAGTCTCGTGACATTGAACGTTAACATATATTATTTCAGCCCAACACACCTAGCCAAGTGCGTATATTTCTCTTATACAATGCATCCGATGTTTCATTACTAGTGCATCACAACACCACGCGAGAGCTAATCGCGACCGGACTGGGCGTCACCCCGATAGATCTATCCATAGCATTAGCGTTACATCGATTAACAATTCACGATTCATGGGTCTTTTAAGGCTAAACAAACTTATGTAATAACTTTCATCTAAACATACAATTAAGTTCCTTGTGTTCAGTTTTAAAGCAATCATGAGTTTATTACAACTTATAGTTGTACCTTTCAATTTCAATAAATACTTTTCAAGTAAATAGGTTCCCACAACTTCTCGGTGCACCCATTAATAGGGTTTCCACAACTTCTCGTTGTACCCTTTATTTAATAAAACAAGCATGTTATCCCCCTCGCGGGTTTTACAAAACAAGTAAACATGTTAAAAGCGAGGCTATAGAATCAACTTAGCCAATAATGGTAATGAGACGATCGCCGACAATTAGTGATGCTCGTTTAAACACGAAAACCACAACCTACCAAATAAGGCGCGTTCGTTAATAATCGACTCAAGTATAACTCATACTTAAATAATAAAAATCAAAATTACAAAACCAAGACAATCCCGAAAAATTTAATAATACAAGTGTTATTACTATACCCTTTTATTCAACACTATTCTTTTAAACACTTGCACTCTCGATATTGACCCGTCTTAAGACGCCAAGTCAACGCAAGTCAAACTATCATTTTACTTCTCTCGGACCAGTAACTAAGTCATTTACATAATGACTTTTGTTAGCCCTATATTTTATATAGCCGAACAAGAATGTAATAGGTCATCTTAGTCATTAAAAGGTCTTGTATTGTAATAGGTTAGTCGGGATAACCGGGCTTGGACTTTAAGCTAATATTGTCTAATTAGGGGCGTAAGCCCAAGACTAAGCCAAGCCCGACCCAAGTCACAAACCCACGGCCCATGGAAAGCCCATTGGTTCGTGGGTATATAACCCTCTTTCACATGTGAAAGAGGGTGTTGGTTCATTTCATTAAATACATAGTTTTAGTGTAAACCTTCCACTTCTCTCTCTATTCTCTCTCTCTACTTTTCTCCTCTTTCTCTCTCTAAGAATCTTGTGTTATGGATTAAATGGGTACAACATTTGGTATCAGAGCCTATAGTGGATAGGTGATTAAAGATTCGTATGTGGTGTTCTTGATTTTTCGTGGCTTCTTTGATCCATATCTCACGTCCCATCTTTCTTTTTGTGTTTTTATGGTCTTTTCTTGATACAAATCATATACATACTAGTAGTAGTGATTTGGGTATCTTGGTTTTGGCTAAAACACAAATTTTTTGGATCAAAAGTTGCGAAATTTCTTGTTTTTCTTCATTCCGAAATTCAAGCAAGTGTCACCATCGGAAAGTACAATTGTGGGGGATTTGATTGCAATAATCTTAGGATTCTACTTTGCGATCACTGTATTGCGATACCTTATTCCGATCTGGATATTCCGATCATGCATTGCGATCTGGGATTCCGACGGGTTTTAAGGGTTTTGTTAAGTCGTTACTCTGTCCAATTTTTCTCAGCCACATTCCGATCTAACATTGTGACAGCATATTGCGATCTGAACATTCCGACAGCCACATTCCGACAGAACATTCCGATCTGGACATTGCGACAGTGCATTGCGATAGAACATTCCGATCTGAGCATTCCGATAAGTATTCCGATGGAAATTCCGATGGGTATTTTGTTTGAGTAATTTTTGGACTTAGCCACTATCTAGACTAGTTTCGGAACGTAGTTTACACGAAGATTAAAAAAAAAAAAAAAAAAAAAAAAAAAAAGACTTAAAATTTTTTAGGTCACGTAAAATCAATTTTTTTCCCTACTAGTTTTTGGCTATTTCTAACTCAAATTCAAAATTTAGCGATACAAAATTTTTCGGCTTACCGTTTTGTCAGTCTGAGAAATTTATTGTCGGACTGAGGAAAATTTTTTTGAATTTTCGGAATTTCAATTTTAACCACACATCATCACAACAAATCCACTAAGATCTGCAATTCATCCACAAGTATTCACCATGTCTAACAACAACATCAACATTGCAACTGCTAATCAAATTCGTTTGGAACAAGGTGGCAACGGTAATCCACCTGTGCTCACTGCCGGTTGCTACCTTCAATGGAGATCTCGTTTTCTCAGATTTCTCGACGGAAAAGAAAACCGAACTGCTCTTCGTCACTGCCTTGAGAATCCACCTCCAGTTTTTGAATTCAAACCAATTACCACACAGGCAGAGGATGGTACTTCATCAACTATACGAGCTATGGAGGATTTTGACACATGTTCTGCTGAGAAAAAGAAACTCCTCCAAGCTGAAGCTGATGCTGTAAATTTCATACTCACTGGAATTGATAACGATATCTATTCCACAGTTGATGCATGTCCTAATGCTATGGAAATGTGGAATGCAATTCATCGATTGAAGCAAGGTGAGTCAATCAATGTTCAAGATCTCGAGACTAATCTACTTTGGGAGTTTGGAAAATTCACATCTGAAGATGGTGAATCCATTGACTCATATTACTCGAGATTCTACAAAATGATGAATGAGCTTGTCAGAAATCAGTGCACCATCTCCAATCATCATGCCAATGTTCAGTTTCTACTTCAACTCAAACCGGAATGGCAAAGGTTTGTGACTTTGGTCAAACAAAGGGAGGATATCAAGACTATATCTTACCACAAACTTTATGATATCTTGAAACAACATCAGAATGAAGTGAATGAACTAAGGGCTGAAAAGGCAGAACGGTCTGCTAATTCTATTGCTTTTGTGGCTGCTACTTCAACAAAACCCGTTCCCCGTCAACAACCACCTACTCATTCCTCAAAGTCATCAAGCTCATCCACCAAACCTCTAGTTGCTGCTAAACACAAAGCAAAAGCAATTGTCCCCACTCCACCTCCAAAGTATGACACCGAGTCAGATGGAGACAGTGATGATGAACAAACTTCAAGGGACAAGAAGATTGAAGAACTCATGTCTTTACTCACCACAACTTATAAGAAGATCTACAAACCTACCAACAACAACCTCAGATCATCATCCAATGCTAGATATAAGGAAGTTGATCATGCACCTAGGTATGATCGTGATGCTAGGTATGATAATCAGAGGATGCTGAATCAAGTTGGGGCTAGAGATACTGTAGGCACTCCGGTGGTGCAGAAGACTGGGATTCAATGCTTCAACTGCAAGGGATTTGGGCACATGGCTAGGGAATGTAAGAAGCCAAAACGGGTTAAGGATTCGGGATATCACAAGGAAAAGATGTTGCTGTACAAGAAAGAAGAAGCAGGAATTCCACTCACAGCAGATGAAGTTGACTGGCGTGATGACACTGATGATGAAGCCGTTGATCAAGAGTTAGAGGCACATTATGTGTACATGGCAAAGATTCAAGAAGTGATCCCAGAGACTGATGATACTTCTGGACCCATCTATGATTCTAAGCCACTTGAAAAGGTACCATCACATGATAACTATAATGTGTTTGCTAATGAACGACGGCATCCTGAGCAACCCGAAAGCATCAATGACACATATGTAATGGACACGGAGGATAGCAATATCTCTACGGATTCACAGCATATGTGTAATGATGACGGAAAAGCTGTTCAGGATACTGACTCGGATGAGGACCGTGGTTTGCTTGCGTCTATTATTAATTCTTTAAAACGTGAAATTGATGAAAACAAAGAAGCTAATAAACGTTTGAAGCAAGCAAACACATCCTTAGCCGAGGAGATAGACAGGCTTAAAGAGTGTGATTATGTAAAAGAAGCTGATCGACGAGTTGCAATAGCTAATGGTTTGGTATATGAACGTAAGGTGCTCAACGAACAATATTGTTCTGAAGTAACACACGAAATTCATATGTCAAAACAGAAGATATCGGAACTTGAAGAACAACTGCTGCTACATAAACTCCAAATTACCGAATTAGAGTCGGTTAACAAAGAACAAACTGAGCTTTATAAAACTCGTGAAGAAAAGGATATTGAAAAAATTCTTGCTTTGGAAAAGAGAGTCGACACGTTAAACAACATTGTTTACAAAACGGGTCAGTCTATTCAAACTATGAATATGCTCAATAGAAATATGAAAACGAGTTTTGTCAAGCCTGAATATCTCAAGAAAGTTCAAAGTACCAAGCCTGCTCTTTATGATATCGGTTGTTCTGTTGATAATCTTGCTCTTATGCTTTCCCCTGACTGCGACGAAATCATTCGTCAACAAGAAGAAAGTCGATCAAACTTAAGTGATTTAATAAACCTTTCTGATTCTAACAATCATATTAAGTTTGTCCCTCAAAAAGAACTTTCAAAAGAACAAAAGACGTATAATAGTGTTCCACCACCAAGTGATGAACCACAAAATAAAGTTTCATTAAAAAGGAGTTTCAAAAAGCAATCAATTTTGTTAGAAAAGCGAATTTTGGATGAAAAACGTAAATGGGATGAGAAAAGCAAAAGTGTTCAGCAATTTGAGTTTATAAAACAAGGGGTTTTAAATTTGTACAAAGGTGTCGTCGACTATGAAAAAGTGTCTAGGGATACCATTTGGAATATTAAACCTAACCCACAAGTAGAAGTCGTCATTCAACAATGCATTGTTCCAACCATTGATGATCTTTCAAAAAATGTGGAAATGTTTTATAATGCTCTCACTGAGGAAATGTTAACTGATTTAAGCTATGTCAAATCTCTTGAAGATGAAGTTGATTTTCTTCAAATTAAATTAAAGACACAAGAACACCATCTTCTAACGAAATTGATCGACTTTCTAAAGAATATTTTTATGCTGACCATATGAATGCTATACTTGGTGTGTATATCGATCTGGATCAATATTGTCATGTAGCATGTCTAGTGTCAGAATCGGACACGAAATGTCGCAATCTTGAAGTAGAGCTTTCGAAACAAATTCAGTCATACAACAAACTTTCGAAAAGTTTTTCTCAACTTGAGAAACACTCCATTTCTCTTGAACTTGCTTTACAAAAAGGTGAAAAATCTCATAATCATAAAAAGTGTCAAGAAATGTCAGCTTCTTCGTTTGGTTTACTAAATGAAAAGGATTTCGAAATAAATGATTTGAAAGCTCAGCTAAAAAAGAAAGGGACATAGCCATAAGTGAGTTACAGAAACTCATTGAGAAAATGAAAGGAAAGTCTGTTTTGGGTAAACCATCCGCTGTTCGTCAAACGAATGCGGTTAAATGCCCTAAATCATCTATTTTGGGACAATCCCCACAGACTTTGCCTAAGATAGGAAATGATAAGAGCACTAATGTGATAGCACCTGGAATGTATAAGATGAACACTAGGTCCACTCAAACTGGAACAACGCAGTTACCTCAGAATACTAGGAAAACTAATCAACGTGTGTCTTCTTCTACAGGAGCAAATCCCACTACTAGTGTTAGCGAACCACAACTTAAGAGCACTAGAGTTGAAGATAGAGTCATGCCTAACAATAGTCAAGGGAAGAAGAATGAAGTAGAAGATCACCGTAGGAATTTTAAGTTTCTAAGAATAAAACGTCTGTAACTGCATGTAATGACAGTTTAAATGCTAAGACCTCGAATGTTGAATTTGTTTGTGTTGAATGTGGCAAATGTGTTCGTACTTTCAATCATGATGCTTGTGCTCTTAATTATAATGGCGTGAATACTAGAACTAGGAAGCCTATTCGTATGCCCACTAGTACTAGTAAACCCACAAGAACTTTGAACCAATCCACTGAGCAACCACTTAAGAAACTAAGTGCGTTAGAATCCACTACTCTACGTAAACAAAGCAGGTTAAAGAAGATTTATGAGAACATGATTAGGACATGTACACGGGGGTATTCAAGATTTACACCACCTGGATACAAATGGGTACCTAAGACAACCCCCATTCTAATTGGGTCTATGAATGTTAGCTTGCCTTTAGAATCTAGGTCCACTACTATTTTGGAACCCGTTTCTATCAAGGGCTCCCATTTGTCAAATGCTACATTGTCTTCTAATTCTTCTGCAGCTCGTCGAACTCATCCTATTCATAATGGACTCCGGGTGCACAAAGCACATGACGGGCAATCTCAAGCTTCTCATTAACTTCGTGGAGAAGTTTCTGGGTACGGTACGGTTTGGAAATGATCAATTTGCACCGATACTCGGATATGGAGACTTGGTTCAAGGGAATAGCACTATAAAACGGGTTTATTACGTCAAGGGACTGAATCACAATTTATTCTCGGTTGGTCAATTTTGTGATGCGGATTTGGAAGTGGCATTTCGGAAATCTACTTGCTATGTTAGAGACTACGATGGGAATGACCTTCTTACAGGTTCTCGTGGTTCTGATCTCTACACAGTAACTCTTCAAGACACATCTTCAACAAATCCGATTTGCTTAATGGCTAAAGCTTCATCATCTCAAGCATGGTTATGGCATCAACGATTGTCACATCTCAACTTTGACACCATCAACTTGCTTTCGAAGAATGATATTGTGACCGGTCTTCCTAAGTTGAAATTCGCCAAAGACCATCTTTGTTCTTCTTGTGAGTTGGGGAAAGCAAAACGGAAGTCTTTCAAAACAAAGACTACCCCAAGCTCAAAAGGACGATTGGAACTTCTACACATGGATTTATGTGGTCCCATGCGTGTAGAGAGTATTAACGGGAAAAAGTATATTCTCGTGATTGTTGATGATTACTCTAGATACACATGGACTTTCTTCTTAAGGTCCAAAGATGAAACACCAGAGGTTCTCAAAAACTTTCTCAAGATGATACAACGCAATCTTCAAGCTCAAGTCTTAACCGTAAGAACGGATAGGGGTACTGAATTTTTGAACAAGAACTTGCAATCTTACTTTCAAGAAGAAGGCATCGAACATCAAACGTATATTGCTCGAACTCCTGAACAAAAAGGCGTTGTCGAAAGGCGGAACCGTACTTTGGTTGAGGCTGCTCGAACAATGCTCTCTGCTTCAAAATTACCGCTATTCTTCTGGGCTGAAGCAATTGCAACTGCCTGTTATACTCAGAATCGTTCTCTCGTTATCCCTAGACATGAAAAGTGTTAGAAATACGTTTTTACGTATATTAGAAGTATCGGTCACTCCACAATAATATTTATGTTGTAATAGCTCGTAGTTAGAAAATAGTTGTTAGTTACTTATTAACTTAAGTAAGAACCGGTCCATGGGCTTGTCATGGACCGGCCCAAGCCCATGTTATGCTTGGAACTATAAATACCCCTTTCCACCATGGAAAGGGGTTGGTTGTTGTCATTTGCTAGTTTCCACTTAATAAAATTCACATAGTTTCTCTCACTTTCTCTCTCTAACTTTCTCTCTCTAGAAATCAACAAACCCCTTCATAGATTCATTGATTATCAATATTCTACATTTGGTATCAGAGCTATGGGGTGATTTAAGGTGGTGATTTGTGTGGTTTTTTAGTTTTTGATTGTATTAGTGTTCTTTAAGAAAAATCATCTTGATTCTTGGTGTTTTTGGTGTTTTTGTGATTGGGATTAGTGGATAAGTATTAGTTGTTACTTATTTTAGTCGAAAGCACAAAACTTTTTGGGTTATTTGGTCAAAATCTGGGCTTAATCTTCATTTTTACTGTTCGACTGTTCATCGGAACAAGTTTCTGTTCATTCAGCAAAAGTTCCGGATCAAGAAGTTCAGGATCAAGAAGTTCCGGATCAAGGAGTTCCGGATCAACAAGTTCCGAACCAAGGAAACTTCCGAATCAAGAAGTTCCGGGTCAAGAAGTTCCGGATCAAGAAAGTTCCGAACCAAGGAAACTTCCGAATCAAGAAGTTCCGGGTCAAGAAGTTCCGGATCAAGAACTTCCGAATCAAGAAGTTCCGGATCAAGCCCAAAAGTTCCGAACCAAGAACTTCCGAGTCAAGAAGTTCCGGATCAAGCCAAAAGTTCCGAATCAAGGTAATCTTCCGAATCAACAAAAAGTTCCGAATCAAGGTAATCTTCCGAATCAAGGTAATCTTCCGAATCAAACTTCCGAATC
The DNA here is from genome assembly GCA_025667525.1 of Glebionis coronaria. Taxonomy (NCBI): domain Eukaryota; kingdom Viridiplantae; phylum Streptophyta; class Magnoliopsida; order Asterales; family Asteraceae; genus Glebionis; species Glebionis coronaria. The sequence goes on from CM046874.1 coordinate 386,532,766, forward strand.
AACAAAAAGTTCCGAATCAAGGGTTATTTTGCTTGTTTTTTCGACGATTTTTTAGAGGATTTAATCTTGGTTTCTTACAACAAAAACACAACACAATTCACAAGCTTTGCTTCACTGCTCGATCAACCGATAATCTCTGTTTCTTTGAAGAAAACAAAATGAATCCAAATTCAGTAATGCCTCAGATGACATCTCTTACGGATATATCAATCATAACGGGAACTGATAGCCGTCCACCGATGCTTATTAAAGAGGTGTTTGAGGCATGGCAAGGTCGAATGATGCAATATCTAAAGGGGAAACCAACATACGGAAGGCTTATGGTCAAATCGATTTTGAATGGTCCACTCGATTATGGTACCATTGTGGTTGACAACGTGACTCGACCACGAGAATTTGAAGAACTCACTCCAGCTCAACAACTTGTTGCAGATGCAGATGAAAAAGCTCTTCAAACAATTCTCCAAGCTCTTCCCCATGACATCTATAGGATGGTGAGTCAGTATACGGTGGCAAAGGATTTATGGGAACGTCTTAAGGTGTTGCTACAAGGAACGTCTCTCACCAAACAGGAAAGGGAATGTCAGTTGTATGACCTGTTTGATAGATTCACCTACAACCCAGGGGAAACGCTTCACGATTATTACTTCAGATTCACCACACTCATGAATGATCTGAATGTATACAATCTTGTGATCGCACCATTCCAGGTTAACACCAAATTCTTGAATACTCTACCTCAAGCTGAATGGGGTGAGTACATTACCGATGTCAAGTTAACCAGGGATCTGCATAAGTGCAATTTGGATCAAATATATGCCTTCCTTCAGCAGCATGAGAAGCATGTGATTATGCACCGTTCTCCTCGCGGTATGTACCCAGATTCCTTAGCTTTGATGGCGAATCAACCAAGCTTGTCTGACAACAACACACCTTATATCTTGGGACATCAAGCTTATCATCAATCACCTTACATGACACCAGCCTTTCCCCAATACTCGATTCTACCACAACCACCCACCTCACATCAGCAACAATATCGGTTCAATGCACCTTCACCACAGTATGCTTCACAACTTCATCCAGCAAATGTTGCACCTTATGCTCAGCCTTCATATTCTTCTTATCAAGAGAATGCAGCATATCCAACAAGCTACCTTGATCAAATGAGTATTCCTTCTACTGATTATGCAGCTCATCCAGATCAAGCACTGTATTGTGATGATGAGGAAGTCCCCGTTCCTGTATTCCAACAAGGAGCTGACCCAGTTGAAGTGCTAACTACTATGTCTGCTTATCTCACAAAAACTTTAAGCAAACGAGGATTCAGAGGATCAGCTCCTACCAACAATCAGTTGAGGAATTCATCCAATTCTCGCCAACAAGCTACAATTAAGAATGGCAGGGTAATGGTTCAGCCAATTCAACCATATCAGGGGAGAACTTCCACATCAACCAATGTTCGCACCGTCAATCCTGCTCCTGCTCCAATGGTCAACAACCCTCCACGGGCTAATACAGGCAAGTTGAGAATGATTACATGCTACAACTGCAAGGAAGAGGGTCATATGTCCAGGGATTGTAAGAAACCCAAGAGGAGAAGGGATGGACAGTGGTTTGCAGAAAAGATCTATCTGGTAAATGCTCAGGCGCAAGGAAGGGAACTTGATGAAGAGGAGCTTGCATTTCTTGCTGACCCAGGGATTGCTGAACAAGACGTTGTCACTACGCAGAATGCAGCTTACCAAGCCGATGATCTTGATGCGTATGACTCCGACTGTGATGACTTTCAATCTGCAAAGGCTGCTCTCATGGCAACTATCTCCAGCTTAGGGCCAGAAAAGAGATCTGAGGTACTTATTAATAACACCGATAATACCACTGATGCTAGTATTCAACCACATCAAGTTGTGCAAGAGAGTGCTGACTCGAATGAATCTTCGGTGGTGAGTCCTTCAAACGAGGAGACAAACAATGATAGCAATATCAATGTGAGTCCTCAGACTTTGAGTGAATCACAACCGGGACCCAGTTCGCATACGCCTACTCCTGCTCAACAAGATTTGGTCATGGTTCCTGCTACATTACTTAGCCAAATGAATGCTGCACTCTTAGAAACCTTAGCTAAGAACAAGAATTTGTCTGATGAGCTTGCCTTAAGCAATGAGAAAGTACAAACTTTGGAATTAGTGCCTTCGTCAAGTGTTCTCACAAATCTCGAATATGATCATTTTAGAAACAAACAAATGGGTCACTTGCAAGAGATAGAAAACTTAAGAGCAAATCTGTCTAATGAACTTAAAGAAAAGGAGTTAGTGGTCACTAATTTTCAAAAACTTCAAACTGATTTTGAATTACTCGAATCTAAGAAGACTGAAATGGAAATTAATGCTGCTAATAAGATTAGAAGTCTAGACTACTTGCTTTTAAGACAATACGCTGCTTCTCAACTAGTGCACTTATTTGATGCTTCGTTTAGAGAGTTTAACTTATCACGTCAAAAAGGCCTTCCCCCTAACCCAAGGTATGCAAAACAAGCTTTTAGACATAGTCCAAGATTGTATAATGCAACTCAATTAGGATTGGCCTTAGACCCTATTGTTTTTCCCAATGATCGAACAAATAAGGAACTAGTTGATGAGGATCGGTCATACAATTCAGCAAAATATCCCGATTGTGATTATTTTAAAATGAATAAGGAGCTTGCTAAAACTGATTTTAGAGTTCGCTTCCATATGGATAAAGATCTCATTACAGCACCAACCTACATGATAGAGGAAGAAAGCCCTAGTACATTTCCTACACTTGTCAACATGGAAGGTCCTAAGGAAATTCCAAAGAATCTTCCACCTGTTAGCACTGTATGGTTAAACTTGCAAGAGATTAACCGATACTTTACTAACTTTGACAAGGTCATTTTGGAATGTACGACTTCAAATGGCTTAAACGCCGGAGAATGGGCTTTCGAACACATGAACGAGGTGTTTAAAACTGAGATCAATCCGTTTGTCGAAAGTCTAAAAAGAAGTTTTGCATCTCTTAAGGAAAATCTTCAGTTTGAAATTGGTGAAGTTCAAAAAGTGTTTTATGAAATGGACACCGCTTACGAACTGCAACTAATTGAAAAAGAAAAGATTTTAACCGAATATGACCGGTTCTTGTCCGAAGTAATCTCGTGTGATGTGCTTACTACTGTAAATGTTAATTATTCGAATGAGCTTACATCCGCTATGATGAATTGTGATGCTATGCATATTTGTGATGATGTTTGTGATCTTTCTGTAAATGTTGCTGAAACTGTAAATGAGGTAGATAATCATTCTTGTCACGAATCTAACGCTGAGTTTTTAAAGCTACAAGATTCTTACAATTTACTTTCAAAACGCTTTAATCAACTAGAACAACATTGTATATCTTTAGAATTAAAACAACAAACTCAAAATGAAAATCTTTTGATATCAAATGTTTGTGAAAACGGTGTTGATTATAGTGACAAGATGATTGCAATTGTTAAGACATTAGAGGAAGAAATCATGAGATTGAAGAGAGAGGTATCATCAAAGGAAACACTAAAATTGGAACTAGAGGCAGCAGAGTCTAAAAACCAAGTCTTATAAATTAGACTATCGTCTGTTCTAGGGGAGATGGATCGGACAAGACAGGGATTATCCGCTCTTTATGGTTCACTAGAAGAACGCTTCGCTTTTAATGCGGCACAGCAACAATCTTTTGTTGACCAACTGAACCAAAAGTGCGAGGAAATCTCTGATTTGAACATCCTGCTCATAGACAAAAATATGGTTTTGGCTGAGTTAAAGGAGACACTTCTTCTCACCCGACAAGAAGTTGTTGATAACTTAGCTACCGACTCTGCACCGTCCACTAGTGCTCCAACAACCAAGTCAGTAGTGCTTTATAAGAATCCGCTTCATAAGAGAAACCAGGTTACCTATGATGATTATATGAGGAATGCCATTAAGCATGTCGATCTTCTTAGGGGTATTTTAGACGATCTTTATGCCTTAGATCCCTCAAGTAGCGACTATTATTCGGCTCATGAATATGTTAAGCGAGTTAAATATTGCTTGGCTTATTTGCAATACATAGGTACACCAGGTTCTGCACTACTTAATAATAGGCCCATTGCTGTCACTCCATTTAATAAGACTCCAGGAGCGAAACCGTCATTGGCACAATCAAGTAAGACACCTTTAAAATCTGTTGCTAATGTTCCCACTTTGCCTTCTACAGGATTAAAAGCGACTACTAAGGCTAAAGGATCGCCACTCAAGAAAGCTAAGATCAAGCCCTCCACTAGTAGTGCCACAAAGAAGAAAGTAGAAGTCCACAATAGGAATGCTAGTTCAGTTTTAAATAAAACGAATCATGTTAAGACTAAAAGCTCTGCGCCTGTGCAGCAGCCTAAACCATTCGTGAATTCTGATTTAAATTGTTGGAATTGTAATGAATGTATGTTTTCCCAGCGTCATGATTTGTGTCTGATTGATCACGTTAATGAAATGAATGCTATTAAGAATGGTCTTGAATGGAAGCCAACGGGTAGAACTCGTGCCCAAGTTGGCTGGCAATGGCGTCCCACTGGTAGGACCTTTACACTAGATGGTAAAATGTGCCCTTTAACTAGGAATGCATCCATTGAGGTTAGGTCTGAGCGTCCTTTAGTTAGGAACACTCGCACTCAAGTATGGAAACAGCACCCTTTAATTAGGTCAGCCCCCACTATAGTGCCTATCAGTGTAGAAATACCTCAGGATTTGAGCCAACTAGAATCTACACCACCAATTAAGAAGAAGAAGGCTAGGAAATCTAAGAAACCTAGAGTTAGCAAATCTAAGATTATTAAATCTGTACCTGCTAATAACAAGGAACACTCAGATTCCGATACCTCTACATTGTCTTTGTGTGGTGATATTTTCAGGTGGTCCAAATCATCCTGTGGTATTTGGACTCCGGTTGTTCAAAACATATGACCGGAAATCGCTCGATGCTCCGAAATTTCGTCAGCAAGTTTCTTGGTACGGTTAAATTCGGGAATGATCATATAGCAAAGATTATGGGGTATGGTGAATATCAGATTGGAAACGTGACGATTTCTAGGGTATACTATGTAGAAGGTCTTGGTCATAACTTATTCTCAGTAGGACAGTTTTGTGATTCCAACCTTGAGGTTGCGTTTCGACAACACACTTGTTTCATCCGCAACTTGGAAGGAAAAGATTTGTTGAAGGGGTCTCGTGGTGCAAATCTATATACCTTGTCCTTACAAGACATGATGGCCGCTTCTCCAGTATGTCTTCTCTCTAAGGCATCTAAGACCAAGTCATGGTTATGGCATCGCAGATTATCTCATCTTAATTTTGATGCTATTAATCATTTGGCTAAAAACGAGTTAGTTCGTGGTCTTCCAAAGCTTAAATTTCACAAGGACCATTTATGTTCCGCGTGTTCAAGGGGGAAGAGCACCAAGAAATCTTACAAACCCAAAGCTGAAGACACTAATCAAGAAAAACTTCATCTTTTGCATATGGATCTTTGTGGGCCGATGAGAACTGAAAGTGTGAGCGGTAAGAAATTCATTCTGGTAATTGTGGATGATTTCTCAAGGTTTACATGGGTTAGATTTCTACGTACAAAGGATGAAGCTCCGAAGGCTATCATTACTTTTCTGAAATTCATTCAGGTACGTTTGAATACCACTGTCCGCCGTATTCGTACAGACAATGGTACAGAGTTCGTCAACCAGACTCTTCGTGATTATTATGAAGGAGTTGGTATATCACATGAAACATCCGCTGCACGCACTCCACAACAAAACAGTGTCGTTGAAAGACGGAATCGTACACTTATGGAAGCTGCTAGGACCATGCTTATTTATGCGAACGCTCCATTTTTCTTGTGGGCAGAGGCTATTTCTACTGCATGTTTCACCCAAAACCGTTCTATCATTCGGAAACGCCATGGAAAAACACCTTATGAGCTTCTACATGACCGCAAACCCGATGTTTCATTTTTCCATGTGTTTGGTGCTCTGTGTTATCCAAACATCAATAGTGAGAACTTGGGTAAGCTTCAACCGAAAGCCGATATAGGTATTTTCATTGGTTACTCACCGTCCAAAAGAGCATACCGAATATATAACCGTCGTCTTGGCAAGATTGTAGAAACTATGGACGCAGATTTCGACGAGCTGACAGCGATGGCTTCTGAGCAACACAGCTCTGAACCCGCGCTTCATGAGATGGGAACCGGTGCTATAAGTTCCGGATTAGTTCCCAACAATCCTACTTCTACATCATTTTTACCACCATCAAGGCCCGAGTGGGATAAACTGTTTCAACCGTTGTTTGATGAATTCTTCGATCCCCCGACTGATGAAGTTCCAGCACCTGTAGTAATTGCTCCAATACCTGAAGTGGTTGCTCAAGTTAATGAACCTTTATCTAATGCATCTACAATTCACATTGAACCGGATGCACCTTCACCAAGTGATTCTCAAACTACACCTGAATCATCACCCCTACTTGTGCCTAATGATGTGGAAGAGGATTCTACTGATCACGACTTGGAATATGCTCACTTGCAAGAGCTTCCTTTCTTTGGTGTAGCGATCCCTGAAAACCCTTCAGCCGCGTCTACCTCAGAAGAAGCTCCTTCTATTGTTCACTCCAGACCACCTAGGATTGAAAACCATAGCACTAAATGGACAAAAGATCACCCAATTAGGAATGTTATTGGAGATCTAGATCGACCAGTCTCTACACGCCATCAATTACAAGAGAGTGCACTTTATTGTTACTTTGATGCATTTCTCTCTGAAGTTGAACCCAAAAATTGGCAGCAGGCTATGACCCAATCATCTTGGATTGAAGCTATGCAGGAGGAACTAAACGAATTCAAACGACTAGAAGTATGGGAATTGGTTCCTCGCCCTGACAAGGTTAACATCCTTACTTTGTTATGGGTTTATAAGGTTAAACTTGATGAGATGGGTGCGGTATTGAAGAATAAAGCTAGATTGGTCGCTAGAGGATATAAACAAGCCTTGGGTATAGACTTTGAGGAATCTTTTGCTCTTGTGGCTAGATTGGAGGCGATTAGACTATTCCTTGCGTTTACTGCTCATATGAACATGATCGTCTATCAAATGGATGTGAAGACGGCATTTTTGAACGGTGAACTAAGGGAAGAAGTTTATGTTAGTCAACCGGATGGGTTTGTCAGTACGGAGTCTCCTAATCATGTGTACAAGCTTAAGAAGGCTCTCTATGGGTTGAAACAAGCTCCACGCGCGTGGTATGATCTCCTGTCAACATATCTCATGTCGGAAGGCTTCTCCAAAGGCAAAGTGGACCCCACTCTATTCACTCTCAAGGACGGCAACGACATGCTTCTGGTACAAATTTATGTTGATGATATAATATTTGCTGCCACTAACATAGAATTGTCTAAACAATTTGAGAAGATAATGTCCACACGCTTTCAGATGTCGATGATGGGAAAAATTTCATTTTTCTTAGGATTACAGATTTCTCAGAATCCCAGAGGCATCTTTATTAATCAATCCAAATATGCTCTAGAATCTCTTAAGAAATATAACTTTGAGAATTGTGACCCCGTAGACACTCCAATGGTGGAGAAATCCAAGTTAGATGAAGATAGGAATGGGACTATTGTCGATCCAAAACTTTTCCGTGGGATGATCGGCACCCTTCTATATCTGACTGCTAGCAGGCCTGATTTGCAATTTGCTGTATGCATGTGTGCCCGGTATCAGGCTCGGCCTACCGAAAAGCACCTACATGTTGTGAAAAGGATCTTTCGGTATCTAAAAGGAACACTTCATCGTGGTCTATGGTATCCGAAAGATTCCTCGATTGCTTTAATATCATACGCAGATGCCGATCATGCTGGATGTCAAGACACGAGGCGTAGCACTTCTGGATCTGTGCAACTCCTAGGAGATAGATTGATCAGTTGGTCTTCAAAAAGGCAGAAAAGCGCTGCAATATCAAGCACGGAGGCTGAATACATTGCCATGTCCGGTTGTTGTGCTCAAGTCCTTTGGATGAGATCACAATTAACTGACTACGGTTTGGGTTTTAACAAAATCCCGATGTATTGTGACAACAAGAGCGCCATTGCCCTTTGCTGCAACTATGTTCAACACTCCCGGGCCAAGCACATAGACATTCGCTACCATTTCATTAAGGAGCAGGTGGAGAACGGAGTGATCGAGCTGTATTTTGTCACTACTGAGTACCAGCTGGCGGATATGTTCACCAAAGCATTAGATCGAGGACGAATTGAGTTTTTGATCGACAAGCTTGGCATGAAATCATTTACTCCAGCGACTCTCAAAGAGTTGGCAGAAGAATCAGTTGAATAGTCGTGGTAAACTATTCAGAGTATCCTTTGGTTGTGATCATGTATATTATCGTAAATATATAAACCACAAAAAGAAAATACAAAAATATAAAACCAAGAAAAACCATAAAAAATATAAAACCTAGAAAAACCATTAAAACTATAAAATCAAGAAAAACCAAAAATATTTTTCGTTTTAAATCGGGCATGTCTTTTAGTACGGTAATATTTACGGCCTTAGAAATGTCGATCAATTTTGACACGGTGCCATAAATAGAGTCCGTATAAAAGTTGTACATTTTCAAAACATGCCCATTATGGCTTGTAGTTATTTCTGACTGCAACCCGGTTTTCATATTAAAGTCACGTATTTCCTTGGAAAACGTTGGCTCAGAACGGGAATTAATTTTCTCGGGCGTGATTTACAAGCCAAATCACGCAAAGGGATCAAGTTTACTTTATAACTTGGTCTGACACGAATTGGTGTACGTCTCAGTGCATTAATTTGTTAAAATAAGAGAAATCTTATTGACACCACGAATCAAAATTTTTCAAGATATAAATTGGAAATGCTTTCATCAATATTTGACTCTTTAAACAATGACTACAGCTCTTTAAATAGAAAACGGGTCATCGTTTAAGGGGGAGAAAATATTAAAATCATCTTCGTCATTAAAATTGATTTTCAAAAGTGATTGTGAAAATTAAGGGCTACATGGTAATTGAGTGGTAATTGCTTTAGAAAACGACTTGTGTTCGTCCTAAGTGATAGGCATTGCTCTTAGATTTTGGAGATATGCTAATAGGATGCGTTTGCTAAGTTGTGTGTAAGTTAAATAAGGGTTAAGTGAAATGAAAACAGTTAGAAACGAAAAGAAAAAGGAGTGAAATTGGAGGACTTAAAGTGACATGTTGTGAAAGATGTTAGAAATTGACCTAAGTCAAACAACTCACCCCCCGCCCCCATTATTTCTGTTCACTGTTTATCTATTCCTTGCCGCCATTGTTACACACACAAACTCGCATTCAAATCATTCGTCTATTCATTCCATCTTGTTCATTCGATAAATAAGGTAACTAACATCGATATTTAACTTATAAATTCGTCTAAATCATCATCTATATCCCCTTAATTGTGTCGGATAATTAACAAATTATCAGATTTAGGGTTTATTCCAATTTAGGCTTAATTGATTAGGGATTTATGGTGGGTTTTGCTCGGAATAGGTTAAATGATGTTTAAATTGCCTTAGTTTGCCTTAGAAACTCACAAACGCGCTATAATAATCATCATAGCTACGATTGTAAAAGTTCCAGATGAACAAAGATAAGATCTTCCGAATGAAGGATTTCTTCTGAAAAACTTCCGAATGAGGAAGTTCCGAACGAAGAACTTCCGAATGAAGGAAGTTCCGAATGAAGGAATGTTCCGGATGAAGGAAGTTCCGAATGAAGAACTTCTGAATAAAGGAAGTTCCGAATGAAGAACTTCCGAATGAAGGAAGTTCCGGATGAAGAACTTCCGGATGAAGGAACTTCCGAATGAAGAACTTCCGGATGAAGGAAGTTCCGAATGAAGGAATGTTCCGGATGAAGGAAGTTCCGAATGAAGAACTTCCGGATGAAGGAAGTTCCGAATGAAGGAATGTTCCGGATGAAGGAAGTTCCGAATGAAGAACTTCCGGATGAAGGAAGTTCCGAATGAAGGAATGTTCCGGATGAAGGAAGTTCCGAATGAAGAACTTCCGGATGAAGGAAGTTCCGAATGAAGAACTTCCGGATGAAGGAAGTTCCGAATGAAGAACTTCCGGATGAAGGAAGTTCCGGATGAAAATGTTCCGGATGAAGATGTTCCGAATGAGGAAAAGTTCCGGATGAAGAGTTGTTTGATTATTATTGTTTGCATGCTATATATGTACTTGTTGTATTATATTATGAAATGTGTTATGCTTAGAAGTAAGGATGATATCTATCTATATGTTTTTGTGCATCAACCTTTCATGTCTTATCTTAAGCAGATACAATGACTAATCCAACAGTACAAGCAATCCAAGCATCTAGAGAAGCCGATATTGCTAAAGCACGAACACTTAAGTTTATACCCAACAACTACCGGCTGAAGCAAGTCTCTAAATCCACTCACCATGGTTTTACGGTCGCCATAGCCATCCTTGATAACTCTCATTTCAAGAACGCCCTTAGGAGTACAGCCTCGGTGCCTTATGAGTATATGTTTGAATTTTGGGCTACCAAGGAAATCACTTCGAACAAGATCACCTTCACCATCGACAACAAGCAGCAGACACTCACAGTTTCAGACTTCCGTAAGATTCTTGGTATACGGGATACACCCAAAGGCATGTCATTCTCGAGGGATCCTACTAAAGATGAACTCGTGGAGTTATTTGACGCACTTGGATGTCCGGAAATACGAGTTGCGTCTGAGTTTACCACTGCTAAGGTAGGACAACCTTGGAGAGCATTGATGGGTATTCTCAGTAAATGTCTTACACCATAACGAGTGGCCATGATGCTTTGCGCAGTCCGATAATAAACCTCTTCTATGGCATGTACAAAGCTGCAAATTCAGATTATGCTTTGTTGATATGGGAAGAATTCACCTTTCAACTCTTCTACAACAAGAAGCTGAAGACAAACTTCTTTCCGTATCCTCGGTTTATTAAGCTAATCATTAATTATTTTATGAAGCTTGATACTACTATTGATAGGCGTGCAGCAGGTCGCTATCACACTGAAGAAGCTGATGATACTGTGGATCTGAGGCATGAAGGACCATCTATTGGCGTGATTCCGGGTCCTATTCCTGATTACCTTCTATCTGAGAAAATCAAAGGTTCTGCTGATTACAAGCTACTGCAGATAGAAATCAAAAGGCTGAAAGAAAACCTTCAGACTGGAGAAGACTCATCGACAACGGTTAAGAGTAAAGGTAAACGCAAACAACCAGCTGCGTTACCTGAACCCGAACCCAAGAAGAAGAAGTCAGAGGGTAAGAAGGGAAAGGGTAAGGCTGATGAGTTGGCTTTACGTGATGAAGAAGATATTGTTGATCATGCTCTTGACAAGACCGAGAAACAAATGATGAAGATAGCAATTAAAAGAAGTAGGAAAGATACAGGCGGTAGTGGTTCAGGTGCAAGGGTAGATATTAAGGATGAGTACGTGGAACCGGATGATGTTGATGAGTTTGGGTCACCTGAACATTATTCCACTTCGAAGGAGCCATCAATTCCTATTACAACAAGTTTGGAAAAGGAGTCTGTTGCCCCTACTATCATGGTGTCAACTCAACCCTTAGCAACTCAACCTCCACCCATACAACCCTTACCAACCAGACCGGCTTCAACACCATTTCTTCCACCACCTATAATTCCCATCCTTAGCACTGCAGTAACAACCAAGCCTATTCAATCAACCCAGAGCAGCTCTGCAACATCTGCAATGGCTGCATTAGTGATGGCCGAAATGTTTGACAAACATGTGGATACTAACAAACGCGAAATGGATGAACTTCGCCAAGAGTTGCAAAGACGAGCTCAAAGTGAAGAAGCATCTAGGAAAGCCCAAGAGGAGATGATTGCTAAGTTCGCTTCAGATATGGAGTTGACTCGAAAAGCACATGCAGAAGAACTAGCTCGGGTTAAGCAAGCTGAGGCTGATAAGCATGCTGCACGTATTACCAGACTTCAAGCGATGAGGGATAAATACAAAGAGCAAAAAGAAGCACTTGAAGCCTCTGTGAAAGAAAGAGTGCAAGAATCCGTTGAATCCCTAATGCCTAAACTTCGTGATGAGTTGAAGACGCTTGCTGCTGACAACTTGATGATCAAATCATCAAATCCTTCAGAAGCCGCCTACAAGATTGCTTATGAGTTGACGGATTTTGAATTGAAGAAGATCCTTAAGGCTCGTATGGTGGAACTTGGATCATTTGATAAGTCTAGAATTCAACGGGCTCTATACAAATCCCTGAATGATGCTATCATGGAGGATGATAGATTATTCAAAACGTTTGGAAGTGTGGTACCATATCACATCTTACCTGAGGAAGAAAGGGAAGAAAGTGAAGAAGAGGGTACGGGTGAAGAAGAGGAAGAAGAAGAAGAAGAAGAAGGAGAAAAGGATAAAGACGATGACGAGGGTGGTGATGACGATGAGGATGATGAGGATGATGATGACGAGGATGAGGATGATGATGATGGCGATGATGGTGGTGATGAGAATCAGGAAAGTGCTAGGGGTAGTAACGGGGATGACAATCAGGATGATGATGGGGGTGAACAGCCGAAAGAGGGAGACAAGGTTACCAGCTCCAAGAAAACTGCTAAGACTGGAACCAAGTCCAAGAAAGATGCAGCGCAGAAGGACAAATCTACATCATCGGAATCAAGACGAACTAAGTGGCGCCACGATGTGAATGCCACTACAGCGTCATCGGTTCCCGGTATCTCTATCGCTGTATCTTTACCTATTACCACTAACCCCATTAGTTCTGTTGTTGTTCCTCCTGTGATTGCAGAATCAGTGACGGAACCCGAAGCTGCACAACACTCTCCAGTTCACGACACTGCCGACATGCCTGAAACTGAACCAACAGATGTTCGCACTTCAACTCCTCTACAACAAGCACAACAATCTACGGTTCCTGAACCAAGCATTCGTGCCTGGGAAGACACGTTGGAGATAGACGAGTCTGCACCACCACAGGCTTGGATCACGGCAGCAGCACAATATGATCCGATCACAGATGGTGACAAAGATGTGCTGTATCTCCGTATCCGAAGTCCGATTGACTTATGTGCATTTCTTGCTCATGAGTATAAGAATTCGGTTACTCCATCCTTGGTGAAGAAAGCACTGAAAGATAAGAGACTGCGTGCCAAAACCCGATTACCCCGAATGGAGTTCGAGTACTATGCCGATGAGATCCTGAAGGCTCTGAATACCGTTCAACGGCCAGGTCTTCATGAATCAGAACGAGCTCCACCTCCAATGGATCCTGCTCAAGATAATCAGATTGCTCTTGACTTCTTCGTCACCAATGATCTTGTGTATCTACTGAAGGGGTCATCAAAGTACGCAACATCCCTGACCTTGCTGAAAGCTGCCAACTGGGGGACAATACCCTTTATCGAGGAAAAGGTAAATCGACTCTGGGTCCCAAAAATGAATCGTAATTATGATATGTATGCTGTCATAGGTGCATCTCATTGGGACGAACGAGTCCGAAGGGCGTACAGGGGTTGCTGCTTGGTCAATTCTGGAAGCAATGTTAGATCCGACATCCGCATCTCCAGCATCTTAGGAATGAAAACTGAAGCCAAGAACGGCTACTATCATGTGACGGAGATTCGCTTGAAAAGGGAGGATGACAGGGAATACAAAATCCAGCAAGGAGATTTTTCCATCATTCGCCTTGAGGATATAGAAGATATGCTGCTTCTGATGACCCGAGATCAACTTACACATATTCCTCGTGAAGACCTGATTGCTTTGAATACAGCACTTCGTATGTTCACACGAAGCGTTGTCATCAAGTCACGAGTTGAAGATCTTCAGTTGGGAGTCGAAAGCTATCAAAGGAAGCTCAACTTAACCCGTCCTGTGAATCAAGTGCTACCTCAACATGTAGAAAGATGTCCCTATACCGGTATTTCTGTCCCGAATTACGGCATTTTCTACTTAAACAGTCGAGGTTTGATGAAATTTATGAGGGTGGGGGAGCTTCACAAGTATAGTGATGGAACTCTTCTACAAGTCAGAGGAAAGTTGGAGCATCTGAACTCGGGAGGGACTTTGCCAGAGATGACGGAGGATTGGCATCCGGGTTACCGGCAGATGGCAAAGTACGTGATCAAGAAGATCGATCAAAAGCTCCGTGAACGTAGATTGATGAGGAGCTTGGAAAGATTCGTGGGTGGAAGACCGTATTTAGTGCACCACAAGCTACTGCAACGATCCATCTAATGGGTCGTACATTTCAGGTCACTTTATATTGGTTTTTCAATTGTGAATATGTATATTTGTGAATAATGTGCTTTAATGGCTTGCTGTAGTGTTAAGGTATGACAATTTTTCAAGAATTTCTCACGAGATTCTAAATCTTTCAAAATATGTCATACCAAAGCACTACAACTATCCCTTATTAACTTAAGGGGGAGCAATAACTTGTTCTATGGCCAAAACATCGATTTCATTTTTACCCAAAGACCGGTTAATCCATTCAATATCCCAAATATTAATGGTTAACATTTTGGATAAGGGGAGAAAATGGGATTAAGGAGACGTAAGTGATACTTGGCTAAAAGATGAAAAAGACTTAACGATAATCCAACTTAATATGTGTTAAGCACGTGTTAAGGGGGAGCGTTTTTTGATGAACAAAACACCTAAGGTACAAAACTTTTGATTTTAATATCACAAGTACCTTAGGTGATTTTCAATGATTTTTCATGGTGGCAATTCCTTCCCAAAACACGCTTAATTCACGACGGATGTGGTGACAAAAGGGTGGTAGGAATAGGTTTAGTCCAATGATTCATCAGAGCCGATGGAATCTTCCCAAGGACAATTCCCTAGATAGAATTAGAAGTCCTAGGAAAGATGGAGAAAGAATGTGAACGTAGCTGAATGCCGACCAAGTACTTAAGCTAGCACTGGAACAATCACAACAAGGTGCTAGTGATGACGTATTGGTAAGCATTGAAGGGGTTGAAGAATGAAAAAGAAATGTAAAGATAAAGGGTGTAAAGAAAGAAGCCCTCCTTACAACTTTAGGCAGAAACCGGGTCAATACATATGCTATTGAGGTCATTTTTGCTAATGATTCTCGGTATTGAAGAAAGACATCATGGACCCAGTGATGCAATGCACAACCCTTCCCAGCTAACTCAAATATCTCTCAAAAGGTATTTGTTTTAATCACACGGAGATCAACACGTTATCTATTGGTTTATTCACTCCGAATAGACTGGTATTGAAAAGGTGGCACTCCTCTCCAGCCATCGCTCACTAAATCAAAACGCACAATCGAGTCTAGAGCCAAGAGATCATCAAAAGTCTCATTAGGACACTTTCCATTTATTCCTTGCTTTCTCACACACTGTGAAAAGTAAGAGATTCTCATGAGTCCTACACAATATTCCTGTAATATTGCCAGAACATCCGAGTAATACGCAAGTATTACAATGAAGATGGAAATCCTGCTTGAGCCAACATCAAACAAGCTCATGGTAGGTTACACGTGCGGTTCTTTTAGAACCAATCTTGTGAAAAACTGGAAGGTAACAGTGGTTTAATTCTTAATTGAACTTAAACTCGTTCCAGGCCTCTTCGCATTATCATATGATCTTGCCAGAACACTCAGAGTGACTCTTTATTGACCACAGTGACGAGTGGAAATCCTTCTAGTGTCAACATCAAACAGCACTTGGTAGGTAACGTGCAAGATTCTTTATGAATTGAGCTCGTGACAACTGGAAAGCAACGATGGTGAAAATCTTAATTGAAATTCACTTGTTCCAGGTTTCATGAATTGACGGCTTTTAATCACAAGGATAATTTATCCAAGTGATTCACTCTTTATGTTCGCAGTCAGCTTTGGACGGTCGAATAAAGAGAACGGGTTTACCCGCGAAATCCTGTCAGGAAGTTACTTAATTGAAACTATCCGTCACGGGTACGATATCTAATATCGTCCAACGGTCTTCACCGACCGGAGGTAAAATGCTACCGAATTAGAATAAAATGTTCAAAGCCATTTTATTCGTGTCGTTGCTGTGTACCTGTTAAAGACGGTGGCGTTGCTGTGTACCTGTTGAAGACGGTGGCGTTGCTGTGTACCAGTGAAGACGGTGGTGTTGCGGTGTACCTGTAAAAGTCGTTCCTACATGCTTATGTCTTTTGCAACAAAGTTCAGCAAAAATTCAAGAAAGTACAAGATGAAGTCTTCCGCTGTACCAAACTCTGAAGCTTTCGAGAATTCAACAAAAAGACGTAAGTATGTGGAACATGAAGTCACGAGGAGGCAAAGTTCACAAGAAAGGCAAAGATCGCACGTGAAAGGCCAAAGAACAATGCTCTCAAGTCAAAGCCAAAAAGATCAAACCAACATATTCACAACAAAAGAAAGAAAAGAAGAAAAGACTACGAGCTAAAGAACGAAGACTTAGTATAGTATGCTAGGTTTAGAACTTTGTAAACGTGGAGTGACCTCCCTTAGGGGGAGATTGTTAGAAATACGTTTTTACGTATATTAGAAGTATCGGTCACTCCACAATAATATTTATGTTGTAATAGCTCGTAGTTAGAAAATAGTTGTTAGTTACTTATTAACTTAAGTAAGAACCGGTCCATGGGCTTGTCATGGACCGGCCCAAGCCCATGTTATGCTTGGAACTATAAATACCCCTTTCCACCATGGAAAGGGGTTGGTTGTTGTCATTTGCTAGTTTCCACTTAATAAAATTCACATAGTTTCTCTCACTTTCTCTCTCTAACTTTCTCTCTCTAGAAATCAACAAACCCCTTCATAGATTCATTGATTATCAATATTCTACAAAAAGACACCTTACCACATCATCAATGGCAGGAAACCTACTGTCAAATTCTTTCACGTATTTGGATCTTTATGCTACATTCTTAAAGACGGTGAGAATCTCGACAAGATGAAAGAAAAAGGTGATGCATGTATTTTTGTGGGGTATGCGACATTGTCGAAAGGATATCGGGTCTATAACAAGAGAACAAAGATTATTGTCGAAACAATTCATGTGAACTTTGACGAATTGCCACTAATGGTACTTGATCACAACAGCTCAAGTCCCACACCTCAATGTCCAGAAATGGCACCTACACAAAACAGTGTAAGTCCCGTGCAAGAATGTCAACAAAGTACTCCTACAGCAGACTCGACGGATACAACACATATGAATGAGTTGGTTGACTTATATGATCCTATGTTTGATGAATATTACTATGGCAACAATCAAGTTGTGTCAAAGCCTTCCGCTGTCAATACTGCTGATGCACCTGAACAAAATCAACAAGACACAACTGCCTCTACTTCAGCAACCGTTGCTCAAGAGACAATTCCAGTGGATACTCAACAAACTCAAGAAACTGTCATACAACCAACATCACCAACCGTCAATGCTGAAGGAGGAAACAACAATCAAGCAGTCGATGCACAGCCTGACGATGAAGAATTTATCAATCCGTTCGGTACACCGGTACATGAAGTCGGAGAGTCTTCTAGTCAACATGTTGATCCGTCCAACATGCATACATTCTACCAACCATATCCATCCACTCACCATTGGACACGTGATCATCCATTGGAGCAAGTCATTGGAAATCCTTCACAACCGGTTCGAACACGCAGACAACTCGAAACCGATTGCGATGTGTGTATGTATGCACTCACCGTGAGTTCAACTGTACCTACAAACATCAAACAAGCCATGACTGATCATGCGTGGATTGAATCAATGCAAGACGAAATTCATCAGTTTGAATGCCTAAATGTTTGGGAACTTGTTGACCGACCCTATGGAATGTCAATTTTAGATTTCAAATGGATCTGGAAAAACACACTGGATGAAGAACAAACCATCATCAAAAACAAATCTCGTCTTGTGGTTAAGGGATACCGTCAACAAGAAGGCATAGACTACGATGAATCATTCGCTCCAGTCGCTCGTTTGGAAGCAGTCAGGATATTCCTTGCTTATGCTGCACATAAGGGCTTCACGGTTTTTCAGATGGACGTCAAAACAGCTTTTCTCAACGGCCATTTGAAGGAAGAAGTGTATGTGAATCAGCCGGAAGGATTCGTCGATCCTCATCATCCTGACAAAGTCTATCGTCTCAAGAAGGCTGTATATGGACTTAAACAAGCTCCAAGGGCATGGTACGAAGAACTTTCAAACTTCTTGGTGTCCAAAGGATTCTCCAAAGGTTCTATTGATCCTACTCTCTTTACTAATAAATATGGGGATGACATAATGCTGGTGCAAGTTTATGTTGATGACATTATTTTTGGTTCTACGAACCCAAAACTTTCAAAACGTTTTGAAAAATTAATGCACAGCAGATTTGAAATGTCAATGATGGGGGAGCTAAAATTCTTTTTAGGCCTCCAGATTCATCAATCCCCACGTGGTATCTTCATTAACCAAGCTAAGTATGCTCAAGAGATACTTAAAAAGCATGGTATGACCTCATGTGCTCGCGTTGGTACACCATTGTCGACCACATCCCTAGACGCTGACTTGTACTCATATCCCGTAGATCAAACGCGATATCGCAGTATGATCGGGTCACTTATGTACCTTACAGCCAGCAGGCCTGATATTCATCATGCCACATGCTATTGTGCACGATATCAATCCAGACCTACTCAAAAGCACCTCAAAGAGGTTAAACGGATCTTTCGGTACCTTAAGAATACCATTCACATGAGACTCTGGTATCCGAGGGAAACCGGTTTTCATCTAACGGCTTTTTCAGATTCTGATCACGCAGGTTGTCTTGATAGTCGTAAAAGCACTTCTGGTAGCATACAATTTCTAGGGGAAGACAAGCTTGTCAGTTGGTCATCAAAGAAGCAGGATTGCACTTCGCTCTCATCAGCTGAAGTAGAATATGTGGCTCTATCCGCGTGTTGTGCTCAAGTCCTCTGGATGAGAAATCAACTCACGGATTATGGCTTCCACTTTGATAAAATACCTATGTATTGTGACTCAAAGTCGGCCATAGCCATATCTTGCAATCCGGTTCAGCACTCCCGCACCAAGCACATCGATGTCAGATATCACTTCATCAAGGAACAAGTAGAACGCGACATCGTGGAATTATACTTTGTCAGAACTGAGTACCAGCTGGCAGATTTGTTTACAAAAGCTCTATCTAAAAATAGGTTTGCGTATCTCATTGGCCGTCTTGGTATGAAGTATATGACTCCAGAAGACTTGGAGGTTTTGGCAAATGAAGCTGCTTGATATTCTCTCATAATGACTTCTAGGCATCACAGCTTAGAACTCGGACCCCAACTAAGGAAAGTTTATCTCGGACGATAACTTATCCTTCTCAACGAGAAATTCATATTTCTCGGTCATGAGCTTCTCATAAAAACATTCAAAGTTTTTAAGTTCATGAAAAACGATTTCTAAGTAAATGTCAGCTTAGAACTCGAACTTCAACTTAAGGAAAGTTTATCACGGATGATAACTTATCCTTCACAACGGGAAATTTATTTTTCTCGGTCATGAGCTAGTCACAAAATAATCAAAGTTTTGAGCTCATGAAAAACGGACCCGAAAGGGGAGTGTACGTTTCAGTGCGCTTTCCCTAATCAATAGAAGAGAACTCTTCTATCCTGATTATTTTAAAACCGTTGAACACAATTTTTCAAGAATTTCTCAAAAGGTTTTTTTAAATCTTTCAAAATTGTGTGTTCAACACTCCCTTCCTCATAAGTGGTTTTTATATCTCAAAATTGTCATATGTTATTTTGATCAATTTTTGAGGGGGAGCGTTTTAAAATCAAGCCTTTTAATGTTGTTGGGTACATCTCTAAAATTGTCATATTTTATGTATCCAACACATTCCGAAAATGATATGAAATTGTCAAATGTAATATATTATATCGGATAAGGCATCTCAACTCCGTACCTCAACATATTTTGTGGTGTCGTTTTTCTAAAATTTTGTCAAATTTTGTCTCAAGACACACATATATTGTTGAGAGGGAGCGACCCGACTGAAAATGTTCCATGATTCATGCGTGCACACATGTTTCTCTCCCGTCGATTTTTCGGAAAATGTCATATTTTAATCAATTGGTATCTCTAATATTATATTTTTATATTAGAGATAGGGGGAGAAAATGTGATTAAAATGTAATATATCGCAACATGTGATCTTAAAGACTCAAGTGCAACTCTTTCCTTCACATGCCAAACTATTTCGTATATCGATGCATGTGTGTAGGGGGAGCTTTTCGAAAATGTAAAACTTTCAAGTGTTAAATGTTTTGATTTTTATCAAGCACTTTGAATGGTTTTCAATGGTTTTATGGTTACGATCCTTACCCAAAACAACCTACTATCCACGACGGAACGATGGAGTCAAAAGGTGGTTTAGGATAGGAAACTAAGTCCTATGATCCAACCAGAACCGGAGGGATCTACCCAAGGACATTCCATAGCTAGAAATAGTTGTCCTTAGGAAAGATGGAGTTGAATGAAGCTGAATGCGGGCCAATTACTTAAGTTAGCACTAGAACAATCACAACAAGGTGCTAATGATGACGTATTGGTAAGCATTGAAGGAGTTGAATATTCTATGCAACTTAGGCAGAAACCGTGTCAATACATCTATTGAAGACAAGTCATCATGGACCCAGTGATGCAATGCACAACCCTTCCCAGCCATTCGAGTTTCTCTCAAAAGAAACTAGTCTCATTGTCACGGAGATCAACACGTATCTATTGACTTTCTCACTCCGAGTCAGTTAATATTGAAAAGGTGGCAGTCTGCTCTAGCCTCCGATTACCAAAATGCACTTATTGAGTCTAGAGCCAAACGAGATCTATCTATCATCTCATTAGGACACAATCGAGTCCTACGCATTATCGTTGTGATATTGCCAGAACATCTGAGTGATACGATTCACAATGAAGATGGAAATCCTGCTTGAGCCAGCATTAAACAAGCTCATGGTAGGTAACTTGTGCGATTCTACACGAATCAAACTTGTGAGAACTGGAAAGCAACTAAGTTTCGATTCTTAATTGATTCAAACTTGATTCTAGGTTTCTTCGCAAAATCCGTGTGATCTTGCCAGAACATTCAGAGTGACACTCTTTAGTGTTCATAGTGACGAATGGAAATCCTTCCAGTGTCAACATCAAACAGCACTGCGGTAGGTAACATGCGAGATTCTTATGAATCGAGCTTGTGGCAAACTGGAAAGCAACAATAGTGCGATTCTTATAGAATCAAACTTGTTCCAGGAATTCTGAATTGACGACTCTAATCAAACGGATAACCGTATCCTTTTTGATTCACTCTTTACGTTCGCAGTCTGCTTTGAGACGGTCGAGTAAAGAGAACTGGCTTCTACCGCCGGGAAACCCTGTCAAGGAGGTTCTTAATCGAATCTACCTGATCACAGGTACGGTATTTAATACCGTTTAACGGTCTTCACCGACCGGAGGTAAAACGCTACCGAGTTAGGATGAAATGTTCAAATCCATTTTATCCGTGTCTATATATGTTGCTGCATATCAAGAAGGTGGCGTAGCTGTGATACCGATGTCGATTCAGAAGTCACAAGAGCACAAGATGGCGATAATCAAGATACCTAAGAATGTAAGAATGTAATAGGTCATCTTAGTCACAAGGAGTACAAATGAAGATCTCAAGCACTCAAAGTCAAATGACAAAGGCTCAAGATAAAGATCACGAAAGCATGAAGGAACAAAGCTGTTACAAACAAGATCAAGACCAAGATACAAGACCAAAGCAAGAAGATCTCCTCTACAAGAATGTATTCACTCAACCATATTATGCTTTTTAAGCATTTTAAGATGACCGATACATTGGGGGAGATTGTTAGCCCTATATTTTATATAGCTGAACAAGAATGTAATAGGTCATCTTAGTCATTAAAAGGTCTTGTATTATAATAGGTTAGTCGGGATAACCGGGCTTGGACTTTAAGCTAATATTGTCTAAGTTAGGGGCGTAAGCCCAAGACTAAGCCAAGCCCGGCCCAAGTCACAAACCCACGGCCCATGGAAAGCCCATTGGTTCGTGGGTATATAACCCTCTTTCACATGTGAAAGAGGGTGTTGGTTCATTTCATTAAACACATAGTTTTAGTGTAAACCTTCCACTTCTCTCTCTGTTCTCTCTCTCTACTTTTCTCCTCTTTCTCTCTCTAAGAATCTTGTGTTATGGATTAAATGGGAACAACAACTTTACACTTGAAAAATCACCATGTCTAATGGCGAATACTCAACTCACGCCACATAATTATTGAACTACGTGTCCAAAATACCAATCAACATGTATACTCCAAATGTACACACCAATCTACCCTATCTAGACTTGTCCGATTTCGACGAAACTTGGTCAAAAACTCACATATAATATGGATAAGACTCAGTTTAAATTTCATTCAAAAATATTACTTCTAAGACCTTCTGCCCGACACACCTTCGTGTTATAAAAACCGGACAGTTTTACGCCTTTTACTTGTAAAACCATTTTTACATATCTAAACAATTCCGTTTACAAAACCTACACTCGGGTTTTAAAATAGACTCATGACCTGAGGTTTAGCAACTCACATCAGTCCTTGAACATTTTCAAAACTCATTCTATAGTCCCCGAGATTCAATCCAAATATCGACAACAATTTTCGAATTGTGTCGATACCCGTCTCCCGGTACACAAATACTAAAATTGTTGTAACTTCGCACTCGTTTGGAGCTAGAAGCTCTATCTTATATCAAATCGAAGCTAAAGAAATTCTCTACGACTCTATCTAATTAGTTTAACAAGATTATTAGAGTAATTAATTCAAAAATTCCCTTTAAGTTACTTCCTAAAATTAACCATCTAAAAATCATACCAAATCAACATTTTGACCCATTTTAACAATTTAGATACTCCTAATATTACCCTAATATCATCATAACACATGTATCTAACTCCTAACACCCTTAAATACAATCTAATAAAAATCAAATATATAAAAATCATGCATGCAACATCATCCCACTACAAATATAATAATAATAACAACACCACAACTACAAAAATGGATCAAACATGATATTCTTCACAAAAAAATTGAAAGAAAAATAAAGTGAATGCATGTTGGAAAAATTTATACCATAATGCTCCTCTTTCAAAACCATTAATGGGTCATTGATTAGTTTTTAATGAATCAAAGTAAATTTTCAAGATCAAAGGTGTTTTGGTGTTGGTGTTGTACGGTAAAAACAAGAAGAAAAAGGGGTGGGTGGTTTTTATTTTTTAAATGATTTTGTGTGTGTGTTTGTAAGTGGAAAAATTATATATAGTAGTGGTGTAGGGGTAAATTTTTCCAATTTTGCATAGTTTTGGACCAAATTGCAATTAAATAGTTTAAAAGGTAGAAAATGTAAATTGTCAATTTTTAAAATATTTACGGGACTCGGGTTTCGTAAAAATAATTTTCAAAAGTTAAAACGCTTCATACATATAATAATATAACTTCGACACGACTTAAAACGTAATTAAATCGAAAACGTCGAAAATATTAAATATCGAGACAATCGATAATAAAACGTAAATTTTTGGGCATCTGTCGGTATCGCGATCATTAGTAGTTCTCGTCATTCTTAAAACGTAAAACACGAGAAATAAAAATAAATACAATAAAAACATTCATATGATAATTTGAGAATATGATATCGATACTTAATGTATTTCTTGTCAGTTTTCATCGAAACAACATTCTTATGTTAAGTTTCAAGTCATAACCTTCTCGGTTAATTGATAATTTAAAATTCTCATTAAAGTAAACATATATTACTTATTAGTCGAGATTAAAATATCGACCTGAAATTGACCGATTGTCACAGTATCCCCACCAAATTGGGATCTTCGTCCCGAAGATCAACTTGCGTTCTTCCTCGATCGCTCATTGAAATCAAAGAGTTAAGTGTATTTTGGTCCTCGTCTTGAGTTCCATCACACATGACAATAGGAATTCAACTTTTCTTCGGTTGCCTAACTTCCTTATCGATAATATCAACAAGTACTTTGATGAAATGCAACTTACCGTCGATTCATACTTCATCAAGAGAGATAACAAGATCTTCGTCAGGAAGGAATTTCTTTAGGTTCGACATATGAAAAGTATTGTGAATTCCTTGTAGTTCTCGAGGTAATTTAAGTTTTCATGCCACTGGACTTACACTCGATATCAGCTCGAATGGTCCAAACTAACGGGGACTTAACTTCCCACGTTTTCCAAAATACATAACACCTTTTCAGGGTGATAGCTTTGGCGTAACTTTTCCACCTACCTCTATTTCCAAAGTTTTTCGCTTCACATCGTCATAACTTCTATGTCTACTACGAGCAGTTAACAAACGATTCTTAACTAGCACGATCGATTTATTTATCGAAATAAAATGAGCAGAGTCAATCAATCAACATTGATAGATGTCGAGTCATATTCAGACTGAGTTTTCAAGAGCTTAACAATGAATCCATTGTAATTTGCTCCAACTTCACGAATGATAACGAATAACGCAATCGTAATCACTTAAAAGGCTTATTTACCTCTTTTGTTCCAGAATACATTGTAGGCTCTTACTATCGGTGGACACCGTACATTAGTGCCAAACAATTAATGTCTTAATAGACGAAGAGTAAAATCACCGTACCCAATTACAAGTCATGGGTTGTGCAGTTTCCTCATTCTTCCTAGGTTTCCTACAAGCATATACAATACAAACAGCTCTAAATCCTTCAAGAGATATATCACGATCAACAACAAAGTCTTTACTTCTTTCAGGTAACGATAAGATCGGCGTGTCGCAGAGTTTTCTTTTCATGGTTTGAAAAGCTTTCTCTTCATCAATGCCAAACACATATGGTTCATTCTCTGAGTTAGCTTGGTTTCTGGTTTTGATATCAAAGAGAATCCTTCAATAAACCTTCAGTAATAACCAGCCAAACCTAGACTTTGTCGTACTTCAGTTGGAATAGTTGGAACATTCAAATTTTCGATGGCTTCGATTTTCGCATAATCAACATGTATACCACTTTTATCAATCACTTGTCAGAGAATTTGTACAGAACTAAGCCAAAGATCACACTTTGAGAGTTTCGAGTACAATTTTTGTTCTTTAACAAGTTCAAGATAATCCTTAAGTGTTCGGCATATTCTTCCTCGCTCTTCGAGAACATTAGAATATCATCAATGAAAACAATCACGAATTTATCAAGACACGGCTTACACATACAATTCATTAAGTCAATGAATACTACAAGTGTATTGGTCAAACTAGAAGGCATAATACTAAACTCATAATGATCATCACAAGTTCTAAACGCCGTAATAGGAATATCTTCCTCGCGTATGCGAAGTTGATGATAAGCAAAACAAAGATCAATCTAGGAGAAAACACCAGAATCTTGGAGAAAACACGAGAGTTTTGAAGTTGATCAAATAGATCATCAATTTATAGAAATGGGTAACGATTCTTGATCGTTAGCTTATCCAGCTCTCGGTAATCGATACACATACGAAACGAATCATCATTCTTCTTAGCGAATAGAATAGGAGTTATACAAACTGATGAGCTCGGTCGAATAAAACATCTATCATATTGTTCTTAAAACTGCACAAATAATTCCTTCAGCTCGGATGATGCTAATCGATATGGCTCATGTGCCACAGTTGCAGCACCAGGAATTAGATCAATTAGGAATTCTATTTGCCTTGGAGGCGGAAGCCTTGGCAATTCTTCTAGAAACAGTTCGGGATAGTCACGAACGACTACAATATCTCTACTCACTTTCTTTACGATTCCTTCTACGATACCTAAACCATGAATAATCCACAACCTTTTTCGATATACTTACGAGCTCGAATGCACGAAAAGAAATTTCAATTTGGAATTATTTTTCCCTTCAGTAACCTCATCAGCCTTGCCTTGGATTATGTGTCCCATGAGCTAGTCAGCCATGCAGACATATTCATGTTAGATATGTAAATCTTGCTTATGTTTTAGAGAGAGAAAGAGATAGAGTGATGGTGGTTTACACACAATTCTAGAGAGAGAAACTTATGTTTACTATGTGAAAAATGAATAAACCACACACCCTCTCCATCTAAGGAGAGGGTTTATATACCGAAGCCTTGTAATGGGCTTGGGCTTACATGTTTGGGCCGACCTACACATGTTGTAGGCTAGGCTTGGGCTTGTTTGTTAAATAACGATGTCTAGACTACGAGCTACTATTTAGTATATTGTCGGAGTGACCGAATCTTCCTAAATACGTAAAAACGTATTTCCAACAATCTCCCCCTAAGGGAGGTCACTCCAAACAAGGGTGTTACCCTAGTTACAATAATAAAATAAACCTAGCATACTATGCTTGTCTTGAGCTCGTAGTCTTCGTCTTTCTTTTCATTTTCTTTTCAGGTGAACATGCTGATGTGATCTGTGATATCAATCTTGAGCACTAATCTCTTGCCTTGATCTCGTGCATCCATCATTTGTGATCTTCGCCTCTTCGTGACAGCATGTCCCACATACTTATACCTTCGTAATTCTTGAAAGCTTCAGAGTTTGATACAACGGAAAACTTAACTTTTAGGCTTTCTTGATTTAGATGAGATATTAAGTACTTAAAGTATAAGCATGCGAGGACGACTTCTTCTCGGATTCCGCAACGCCACCGTCTTCAAATGCCGCAACATAAGTAGACACGAACGAAATGGCTTTGAACATTTCATTCTAACTCGGTAGCATTTTACCTCCGGTCGGTGAAAACCGTTGGGCGATATAAAATATCGTACTTGTGGCAGGTAGATTTAATTAAAAATCTCCTTGACAAGATTTCGCGGGTAAACCCGTTCTCTTTACTCGACCATCCAAAGCTGACTGCGAACGTAAAGAGTGAATCATTTGGATAAAATTATCCGCATGATTGAAGCCGTCAATTCTGATTCCTGGAACAAGTTTGATTCATTAAAGAGTCGCACCGTCGTTGCTTTCCAGTTGTCACGAGCTTGATTCGTATAGAATCTTGCAAGTTACCTACCAAGTGCTGTTTGAGGTTAACACTAGAAGGATTTCCACTCATCACCGTGAACACTAGGGTGTCACTCTGAGTGTTCTGGCAAGATCACTAAGATATTGCGTAGAGGCCTAGAACGAGTTTAAATTCAGTTAAGAATTAAACCACTGTTGTTTTCCAGTTATCACAAACTTGATTCATAAAGAATCGCACAAGTCACCTACCATGAGCTTTTTGATATTCGCTCAAGAAGGATTTCCATCTTCATTGTAAATACTTTCGTATTACTCAGATGTTCAGGCAAGATCATGAAGATTTTACGTAGGACTCTTAAAATCTTTCTTACTTTTCACAGTGTGTGAAGAAGCAAGGAAATATGAAAGTGTGTCCTAATGAGATATTTGATGATCTCAAATGGCTCTAGACTCGATCGTGCAATTTGTATTTTAGTGATCGGAGGCTGGAGAGGAGTGCCACCTTTTCAATACCAATTTATTCAGAGTGAATAAATCAATAGATATTGTTTTGTCTCCGTGTGATTAAAACAAATATCTTTTGAGAGATATTTGAGTTAGCTGGGATGGGTTGTGCATTGCATCACTGGGTCTATGATGTCTTATCTTCAATATCAAGCATCATTAAAAATGATCTCAATAGCATATGTATTGACCCGGTTTCTTCCTAAAGTTGTAAGGAGGGCTTCTTTCTTTACACCCTTTATCTTTACAATTCTTTTTCATTCTTCACCCCTTCAATACTTACCAATACGTCATAACTAGCACCTTGTTGTGATTGTTCCAGTGCTAACTTAAGTACTTGGTCGGCATTCACCTACGTTCACAATCTTTCTCCAACTTTCCTAAGGACTAGTATTTCTAGCTATAGAATGTCCTTGGGAAAAATCCTCTGGTTCTAGAAGAATCATTGGACTTAACCTATCCTACCATCCTTATGTCACCACAATCTTCATCGTCGTGAAATAAATGGGTTTTGGGTAAGTATATGTCACCATGAAAATCCATTTTGATATGCATATCCGTTTTGCTCCCCCTTAACATATGCCACGATATTCGAAAACATTTCGCATATGTCGGGATGAGCCAGCACATTAAGTCAAACCATTTGTGATAATATCCCATATTAAATCACATTTTCTCCCCCATATTAAAAATATTAACCCAATCGATGTTTTTAATATCAGTTGATTTAATGAAGTTTTAACAAAGGTTTTGGGAAGAAGAATGTGAGTCCGTTTTATCTTCATGATACCAAATGTATGAGATATGATACCGATTTTAACATGATCACATATTCACCATATTAGAAAAGAATTGACAAGGTTGGACCTGATAGTTGAGAACATCAGATGATAAGATCAAATGGTTCTTGTCAGCATATGTTGGTCGCCTCGTCACGTCTGAAGTCATCTCTTGACACCACGTGTACGATTGGTATTGTTGTCTTGACAACAACTTATGAACTAGGCACGTTCGACATTGAAGATTCTAAATGCTTGACAATTGCTCCCCCTCAATTGTTGACCCGTGTTCTATTGAAAGAGCTTTAGTCGTCGGTTGAGTAGTCGCATCGTCGAGTATGTAGATACCAATTGTAGATTGTTATGGTTGTAGAGATGATAGCTTCATAAAAACAAGACTTCTCTTGTTTTAACAAATAAATGCACTGAAACGTACATAGATTTGTGTTAGACCAAGTTATAAAGTAAACTTGATCCCTTACAAGGTTTTAAAGTAAACCTTGCCCGAGAAAATTAATTCCTGTTGTGAGCCAAAGCTTTCATAAGAAATACTTGACTTTAATGTGAAAACCGGGTTGCAGTCAGAAATAACTACAAGCCATAAGGGCATGTTTTATGAAATATTTACAACTTTTGTACGAACTCTATTTATGGCGCTTTGTCAATATTAATCGACATTTCTAAGGCCGTAAATATTATCGTACCAAAAGACACCGCCTTTGAAAAATAAAGTGAAAAAATATTTTTGGAATTTTCTGAATTTTTCAATTTTTATGGTTTTTATATGATTTTATACTTTTGTATTTTACTTTTGTGGATAAAAATATAAACAATATATACAAATGATCACCAAGGATACGGAGAATAGTTTACCACCACTATTCTTTCCCTTCATCTGCTAGTTCCTTAAGAGTCTCAGGCGAGAAGGTTCTCATTCCTAGCTTGTCGGCCAAAAATTCAATTCGAGCGCGATCTAAAGCCTTCGTGAAAATATCCGCCAATTGATACTCAGATCGGACAAAGTAAAGCTCTATTACTCCATTTTACACTTGCTCCTTGATGAAATGGTAGCGAATGTCAATATGCTTCGACCGATAGAATTGAACATTGTTGCAGCATAAGGCAATTGCACTCTTGTTGTCGCAGTACATCATAATTTTGTTGAAACCTAGGCGATAGTCGGTTAATTGCGATCTCATCCAAAGAATTTGAGCACAAAAACCGGACATAGCTATGTATTCTGCTTCCGTACTTGAAACTGCAGCGCTTTTCTGCCGTTTTGATGCCCAACTGATTAATCGATCTCCTAGTAGTTGCAAAGTTCCACTCGTGCTACGCCTTGTATCTTGACAACCGGCGTGATCCGCATCTGCATATGCCATAAGTGTTATCGAAGAGTCCTTCGAATACCAAAGTCCCCGATTAATGGTTCCTTTAAGATATCGAACGATGCGTTTCACAGTGGCCAAGTGTAACGAAGTAGGTCGAGTTTGATACCGAGCACACATACATATAGCAAACTGAAGATCAGGTCGACTAGCCGTGATATACAGAAGAGTGACGATCATTCCACGATACAGTGTAGGATCAATGGCAACTCCATGTGGATCTGCATCAAGCTTAGTTCTTTCCACCATTGGAGTATCCACGAGATCACAAGATTCCATCGTATATTTCTTAGGCGATTCAAGGGCATACTTGGATTGATTGATAGAGATGCCTCTGGGACTCTGAGATATCTGAAGACCTAAGAAGAATGATACCTTGCCCATCATTGACATCTTAAACTTAGAAGACATGAGTGTCCCAAACTTATCCGATAAGGATTGGGTCGAGGCTGCAAATATAATATCATCAACATATATTTGTACCATAATCATATCTTTGCCTCGTTTCTGAATGAACAACGTGGGATCCACCTTGCCTTTAGAGAAGCCTTGTGTAATGAGGAATTGTGACAATAGATCATACCATGCACGTGGAGCTTGTTTCAACCCATAGAGAGCCTTCTTAAGCTTGTACACATGATTAGGATAATTAAGATTCACAAAACCATCCGGTTGTTGAACATAGACCTCTTCCTTGATTTCACCATTAAGAAATGCCGTCTTCACATCCATCTGATAGATGATCATGTTCATATGGGCAACATAAGCGAGGAATAGTCTAATAGCTTCCAAACGGGCAACAGGTGCAAAGGATTCCATAAAGTCGATGCCCAATAATTGCTTGTATCCACGAGCTACTAGTCGAGCTTTGTTCTTCGATATTCCGCCTAACTCATCGAGTTTCACCTTGTAAACCCATTTCAAAGTGAGTAACTGCACTTGATCCGGGCATGGGACAAGTTCCCAAACTTCAAGACGTATGAATTTGTTAAGTTCTTCTTGCATAGCTTCTATCCAACAAGATTGAGTAAAAGCTTGTTGCCATGTCTTAGGTTCAACTTCAGTGAGAAAAGCATCAAAATGACAAAACATTGCATTTTCTTGTAGCTGACTTCGTGTGGATACCGGACGATTAGGGTCACCAATTATAGAATCTATAGGATGATCCTTTGTCCACTTGCTGTCATGTTCACGAATTCGTGGATTGGAGTAAACTGTAGAAGGAGCTTCCTCTGAGGTGGACGACCCGGATTGATTAGGGTCAGGAATTGGTACACCAAAGAATGGAAGTTCACGCATTTGAGCGAATTCCAAATCGTGATCATCATGATCCTCTTCATCATCAATAGGCATGACATGGGTAGTTGAAACAGGTGTTGGTTGAGAATTACTTTTTGATGGTATATCTGGACCAATTGTAGGTGCAGATGTGTCTGATTGTGCTTCGGTTGCTGGATCGACAACTTCGGTGACCGGAGCTATTACCTCATATTCTGGAGGAACAATAGTTGGAGGAGTAAAGAATTCATCAAAGAACGATTGAAACAACGTATCCCATTCAGTCCTAGAAGGTGGTATAAATGATGATGAAGTAGGGTTATTTGGGACAAGACCAAAACTAATTTTACTGGGTCCCATTTCATGAAGTGCGGGTTCAGAGCTGCTTTGCTCAGAAGCCATTGCTGTCAGCTCATCAAAATCAACATTCATAGTTTCGAGGATCTTGCGAGAGTTACGGTTGTAGATTCGGTATGCCTTCTTTGCGGGTGCGTAACCAATGAAAATACCAATATCAGCCTTTGGTTGAAGTTTTCCCAAATTGTCACCATCATTATTTGGATAGCAAAGAGAACCAAATACATGAAGATATGATAAATCTGGTACTTTTCCATGGAGAAGCTCATAAGGTATTTTACCATGGCGTTTACGAATTAATGACCGGTTTTGGGTGTACATTGCGGTAGATACTGCTTCTGCCCATAAAAACAATGGAGCCTTTGCGTAAATTAGCAACGTTCGAGCAGCTTCCATAAGTGTGCGATTTCGCCTTTCAATGACACCGTTTTGTTGTGGAGTGCGAGAAACGGATGTTTCATGAGAAATGCCAACTTCTTCATAATAATCACGCAAAATTTGATTCACAAATTCGGTTCCATTATCTGTACGAATGCGTCAGACAGTAGTGTTGAGACGCACTTGAATCATCTTGAGAAATCCGATGATGAATTTAGGTGCCTCATTTTTTGCTTTAAGAAATTTCACCCATGTAAACCGAGAGTAATCATCGACAATGACGAGGATGTACTTTTTGCCACTAAGACTTTCAACACGCATTGACCCACAAAGATCCATATGCAAAAGATAAAGTTTCTCTTGGTTTGTGTCTTTAGTCTTGGGTTTGTATGACTTCTTAGTGCTTTTACCCATTGTACACACGGACCACAAATGATCCTTTTGAAATGATAGTTTAGGAAGACCACGAACAAGTTCGTTTTTCGCCAAGTGATTAATAGCGTCAAAGTTAAGATGAGATAACTGTCGATGCCATAACCATGACTTAGTCTTCGATGCTTTGGAGAGAAGACATACGGGAGAAGCGGCCATCATGTCTTGTAGAGACAAAGTATACAAATTATTCCCTCGAGTACCTTTCAATAAATTAACCCCTTCCAAATTACGAATGAAGCAGGTATGCTCTCGAAAAGAAACTTCTAGGTTTGCATCACAAAATTGTCCCACAGAAAATAAGTTGTGACCGAGACCTTCCACGTAATACACTCTTGAAATTATAAAATTCCCAATATGATATTCACCATAACCCATTATCTTTGCAATATGATCATTTCCAAATCGAACCGTACCAAGAAACTTGCTGACGAAATTTCTGAGCTGAGAGCGATCTCCGGTCATATGCTTGGAGCAACCAGAGTCCAAATACCAGAGAACAATTTGGACCACCTGTTTTCAACAACAACAGTAGACAATGCATTGGAAACTATTGGTTCCGGAGTGTTAGCAGATACAGATAAAATATTATCAGAATTGCTAACATGTTTGTGACCCTAAGATTTCCTACGTTTTCTAATGTGAGTTTTAGCACTAACAGGTTTTACTGTTCCAACTTTCTTAGGTTTTGGATTATTCGCGGGCACTACAGTGGGAGTAGACCTATTTAAAGGGCACTTGGTTCCTACAGTAGTGTCAGTGTTCCTAGTTAAAGGACACGCTTGTGTTTTGGTAGCCTTGGTACTCCTAGTTAAAGGGCACGCTTTCTTCGCTGTAGTGGGAGTGATCCTAGTTAAAGGGAACGCATTTCCTACTATAGTGAAAGTTCTACCAGTGGGGCGCCACATCCAACCAACTTGGGTTAACACTTTCCCTGTCAGTTTCCATTCTAATCCATTTTTCCGGGCATACATCTCATTCACATGGTCAATAAGGCAAGAATCATGATGACTAGAAAACATACATTCATTGCAATTCCAACATTTCAAATTAGAATTCACATTGGGCTTAGAACGCTGCACAACCGCAGAGCCTTTAGGTTTAGCTACATGTTTCTTTTTATTCAAAACAGAAATAACATTCCTAGGATGGGCTTCTACTTTCTTCTTCACTTGACTACTAGATGGGGGCAAGATCCTATCATTCTTCTTGTTTCTTTTAAGCTTAGATCTTTGAGCCTTAGTAGTGGTGCTTACTCATGTAGAAGGCAACACGGGAATATTAGAAGCTGATTTTGATTCCGCCTTATCTTTAGTGACCAAAGCTTAAGATGGTTTAGTCCTAGGGCCCTTATTAAATGGTGTGACGGCTATAAGTTTCCTTTTTATTGCACCAGAGGACGATGCTGAGACAGTGGCTGCGTTATCCACAACATTCTTACCTTTTAGAGTACGAAGTGTTTCCTTTAACTCAGCTAAGACCAGATTCTTATCACAAATTTATTCCCTCAAATCAGATATTTCCACCGACTTTCGATTCAATTGTTCAATCAATGATTGATTCTGTGCAGTGGTATCAACACATGCGGGCTTTACTGAATCGAAGAGTCGTGTATTATTCTGTTTTAAGTTATCAACATCTTGGAAACTCGATTAGCTAGATCCAGTTTAAAATTCTCAGCGGCCTCAAGTACGTTCACACAGTTAAGCTCCTTAGATTTCTCTATTTCTATCGGCAAAAATTTAGCAACTTTGTCACTTGGCTGACGCTGTTTTGATTGTAAATTAAATTTAAAATTCTTTTCAAAGTTTGCATCATCGATATTAACACCTTCGAATGACGTTTCAAAGATTTCTTAAATAAATTGTTGCTTGCATTCAAGCGAAATACAATGTGTTTTAATCTCATCAAAATGTTTTGAAAGCGAAGAACATGAATCTTGAAGCTTTAAAAATTAAGCATCAGATTTGTGACAAGTACTATCTACCACAGTATCCACAGATTCAACATTATGCACAATAGAATCATCATCAACACTTTTATTCACACAGACAGAAAATATATCATGAGACATCACTTGCTTTAGAAGCTGATCATTTTGGCGTGAAACCCGTTCTATTTCAAGCAAACTGTTTTCATAAGCATCATCCATTTCGTTGAAAACACGTCTAACTTCTTCTATTTCCAAAAGCAAATCTTGATCAAGAGTACTAAGACAAGCTTTAACATTCTTTACAAACGGAACAATTTCGTCTCGAAACGCAGCTCTAGTGTGCTCAAAGTTCCATTCACCTTCCGTTATGGCCGATGCCGTCGTACATTCCAAAATGACCTTGTCAAAATCGGCTAATTGTTGGTGTACCGCATTTAAGTTAACGGACGCCTTACTTACCGGTGGAATTAACTTCGTTAAATCCGTTTTGACAAGTGTAGGAGACGTACTAGGAAGGTTTTCATTTGACAAACTTTGGGGCACAAGAACTGTCAATTCAGCTAATTCCTTTTGTAAGTGAATGCGGGTCTTTTTAGACAATTGATCTTTGTTATACTTATCATAATCAATCGTATGGAATTTTGAAAGCATTTTAGAATGAGTTTCATCCGCAAGTGACTGTGTCTCCTCAGTACTACGAACAAAAGGTGCTTCTTTCGGTTTGCCAATTAGGGTCATATCATAAAGACACGGAATAAATTCCTGAGCTTGTTTTGCATAACCGAGATTAGGTGGTAAATCTTGAAGACGCTTAAGTTCGAGTTCTTTAAATGATTTAGTTAAAAGATGAACCTTTTCTTTGGAAGCGTATTGTTTTAAAAGTTGTTGTTCTTTGAACTTAAGAAGTTTGGTAGCATTAATTTCCGATTCAAAATTTTTAGACACGAGAGTTTCGAAATCCATTTTAAGTTTCTGAAAATCATTGACAACCGACTCTTTTGCTTTTAATTCATTGGAAAGATTAGCTTTTAATGATTCTATTTCTTTCAAGTGTTCAAACTTTTCAAAACGAAATTGGTCAAACTCAGAACATGTTATTTTCTTTGCTTGAGGGATCATTTCAAAAGTTTGGACCTTTTCTTTATGCAATGCAAGCTCAGCAGTTAGGGTGGAATTGGTATCTACAGATTGTTTGAGGGCCATATGCATTTGATCAATAATATGTGTAGGTACCATGACCAAATCATGTTGAGCATAAGATTCCATACCCGTCGTAGCATTTGGTTGAGGTTCACTCAAATGTGTAGGATTGGGTACCACATCATTTGAATTACTAGTTCCCGAATGCTGTTTGAGGTTGTCATTTTCATGCCCAACTTGATGTTGCTTATCATCAATATTATTAGATTTGGTTGGTACCTCACTGATGACATCAGAACCGTAGTGAGAGAGATTATAAACGAGAGTAGCTTGGGCAGAGTGAATGTCATCACAATCCGAATCATATGCGTCAAGATCATCTGCTTGATAAGCTACATTAGAAGTGGAAACGACTGCAATGCCTTCAGTATCTGTTGCCTCTGGGTCTGCAAGAAACGCTAACTCCTTTGAATCCAAAATCTTTCCCTTTGACTGAGCATCGACCAAATACATCTTCTCACGTAACCATGCATCATCCCTCTTCCTTTTCGGCTGAGTGCATTCCCTAGCCATATGACCTTGTCCTCGGTAATTGTAGCAAGTCACAACCTTTTTAGGACCAATAGGACTTCCATTTCCACTAGCTTGAGAATTCATAGCTTGATTGTTCCCAGTCCTTGTAGGAGGTCCATATGAATTTTGCCTTCCCTGAATAGGTTGCACCGTCACTTGACCATCTTGAATAGTGGCTTGTTGTCGAGGATTTGATGAGTTGCGGAGCTGATTGTTTGTTGGTGGAAATCCTCTAGTTGCAATAAGTTTTGACAAGTAGGCAGTGAGATGGTTTAGAACATCAGCTGGCGTATCATTTGGAGTAAAGACCGGTGCTTGGATTGGTGGAAGTTCATTAGAGTAGAAAGCTTGTGCTGGTTGTGCATCTAATGGAAAATATCCTTGCTAAGGAGTATAGCCCATTGGAGAGGCGTTGGCTTGTGATGGTGATGTCTGATATGGTGGTTGTTGTGGAAAAGATTGTTGATGAACACTTTGTTGAAATGCTTGTTGTGGCATCATTTATGGTGGATAAGATGGTTGTTGTGGTTGTTGATAGTTGTGTGGTGGTGTCTGCTGCAAGTATGATGGTTGTTGATAAGTATTAGCCATGTTTTGTTGAGAAGCATACATTGCAAGTGGATCATGAACTTGAGGTGTAGACAACCGAGCCTCGATCACATGTCATTCGTGTTGTTGAAGAAAAGCTTGAAGTTGATCCACATTGGTGTTATGCAAGTCCTTAGCCAATTTAACATCTGTCACGTATTTTTTCCATTCTGGAGGAAGAGTGTTCAAATACTTGGTGTTCAATTGAAAGGTAGGAATTGCCATGCCATAGATATTAAGCTCATTCAACAATTGGGTAAATCTCAGATAGTAATCATTGAGAGTCTCCCCTGGCACATATGCAAACTTATCAAAAAGTATCATAAAGCTTACACTCTCGTTCTTGTGTAGTTAACGAGGTGCCTTGCATGAGAACACGAATTATATCCCATAACTCTTTGGCAACTTTATGTTTGCGGACGAGTTTGTAGACATCTGGAGGAAGGGATTGGAGAATGATATTTGTAGCTTGTTTATCACACTTGTCTTGTATCTTAGCATCTCCAGTTAGTTCACCCGTTGTGCGAGGACGAGTAACAACACCTTCCATCACAGTACCATATACCACTGGTCCATTGAGCACCGATGCCCAAATTAGATGTCCATTCTCCTTGTTCAACATATAAAGTTCCATGCGGGAAGCCCACTCCTCATACATAGTCTTCACCAATATTGGTGGATGATTATCTGTACCCGAGAGGATGGACTTATCCGTTAGAAATGTGTACTCCATTTTAATAAGTTAAGATTTACAAACGTTGATCGACCAATGAAATAAGGTTAAGTGTTTTTGTGTTGTTGTGAGTTAAAATCGAGAAACAATGTTAAAATCCCCTAAAATATGTTCTCGATAAACCGAAAATTCCAAGTCAAATTTACACACGAGAAATTTTTTAAGGAATAATTTTTGGATTGTCGGAATGTTGATTTCTGTCGGAATACTCTTTTCTGTCGGAATGTTGCTGGTATCGGAATGTCTAGATCGGAATGTCCAGATCGGAATGTCACTATCGGAAAGTCTAGATCAGAATGTCACTATCGGAATGTCCAGATCGGAATGTCACACTATCTGAATGTCCAGATCGGAATGTCACTATCGGAATGTCCATATCAGAATGTCACTATCGGAATGTCCAGATCAGAATGTTGCTAGAATAAAATGGACAGAGTGACGACACAAGAATCCTTAAAGCCGTCAGAATCCCAGATCGCAATGCCAGATCGGAATGTCATGTCGGAATAAGGTGTTTAAATCCAATGATCGCAAAGTGGAACCAATAGGTTATTGCGATCAAACCACCCTCACGTTGTACTTTCCGATGGAAACCTTGCAAGAATTTCGGAATGGTGAGAAACAAGAAATTTTGCAACTTTCGATCCAAAAAACTTGAGTTTTAGCCAAAAACCAAGATACCCAAGATACTACGATAGGATTAAAGACTGTATCCGACTTTAGAACACAAACAAACACGAAAACAGTTTGATGATACGGCAAAGAAAACTCAAAAATCTACGATATGCTTAAGAAAGCATACACAACACGAAAACCAACCTATATTTCATCCCAAGCTCTTGATACCATTTGTTAGATATGTAAATCTTTCTTATGTTTTAGAGAGAGAAAGAGATAGAGAGATGGTGGATTACACACAATTCTAGAGAGAGAAACTTATGTTTACTATGTGAAAAATGAATAAACCACACACCCTCACCATCTAAGGAGAGGGTTTATATACCAGAGCCTTGTAATGGGCTTGGGCTTACATGTTTGGGCCGGCCTACACATGTTGTAGGCTAGGCTTGGGCTTGTTTGTTAAATAACGATGTCTAGACTACGAGCTACTATTTAGTATATTGTCGGAGTGACCGAATCTTCTTAAATACGTAAAAACATATTTCCAACACTTCACAAATAGTAAATGGCTTAGAAGAAGTCACATCACCGCATATATTCCTGGTTAGCCGTAAATATACTGCTTGACCTTGACGGTTCGGGTTCCATAATTCCTGGAAATAAAGGAGTCAAATTATGGAAACACTTGATATATCTACCAATGTTAGTTCCCTTCAGTTTCAGATTATACAACACTTGCTCCATACTTTGGAAATACTTCGAGGAAAAACTCCCTAGTTAACCGCTTCCTCAGCTTAGTCCATGGTGTCCCATAAGTAACGATACATATGGAAGCAAGTCTGCCATTCCACCAAATTAATGTATGACCTTGGAGAGTAGCGATTTCAGACTGCACCTTATCCTCCTGATTAGGGTCACTGATTCGAAAGACTGACGCCAACTTTTCAACAACTGACACAATCCTCCATCATCTTTTGTCCCCTTAAGAGTCTACGATTACACTTAATGAATGAAGTGTAGTTATAGCCTCTAATTTCGGGCACATTTTCTCCATCCGTACCACGAACATTATCAGCTCCAGCATCAGCTCCACCGGTTCCAGTTCCACCAGTTTTAGCTTCAGCCCCAGTTCCAGATCCATCATTCATGTTGGCCATGAATTCAGCTAAGATACAACAACTTATTCACTAATAACTTGGCGCATTCGTGCTTCAGTCATAGCTTTCAGTGACTGCATGATTCGTGTGTAACACAAATCAAATCATAATGAGTATTCATTCAATGATTGCGTTATACCACATGAATTTATAAGAGAAAAGCAAAGAAAGATAATAATAGAACGATGTAGAATTAGGAATCAAAAGATAGTCATTCCATTGATCACAAACTAGTACAAGTCGTATTGTTAAACATTATATATAATCATCGTCTAATGCCATACAACTTAAAAGACTAGTCCTACTAACTGTTGTCACAGTTTAGTTAGGGATTAATGAAAAGATACTACAATTGATAAACTAATCTACAAAAGTTACTAGGTAATTCACATGGCTAAGGAGGCTCCTCGGTCCCACAAGAAGAAGATTTCTTCAGTGTCTTTCAGAGATGCTTGATATCCTTCTCAATTGGTGGTTTTGGAACAGCCCCAATACAACCATTTTAGATCAAGGAATTAAAGGAATAAAATCAAAGAATGAATCGAGCAAACGAATTATGAGTCAATAAGAGTTTAATCACACAGATGCTATATGCTTAAGCCCACACCTTTATGAATCATTATTTTCATGGATTGATCAAGTCCTTCCGAATAAGATTTCGAAATTTTTAGTTCAACAATTTATAATTTCCTTGTTCAAATAAATGGCCAATTTATTTCAACTATTATAAATCACTTTATTCACGCATCGCCAGCTCAACGCAAAATATCAAGATCGAAACAAATGAGAAACTGATTTAACAGAAAATGATCAGTGATATGATATGGAATCCTTGTTGGCATGTGAATACCATACAAATCAATCTCAATTCCTAACAATCAGTAGTACCATCTCAGACAAACTTGTTTTTATCAAAACAGTATAATGTCGAAGATAAATGAAAATGCAAATTAAATTTTCTAAACGAAATGAACGAATCGATAAATCAAGAATAAGAACCAAGGAAATCAACTCCTCGTAACCAAAAGAATATCAGCAAGAATATTAACCATTTCGTTGGGATCATGTATATCCACAACTTAGTTAATCTCGAGAATAACATGATTCATTTCAGGAATAGCTTCAGTGCTAGCATTAAAATGACTAGGGTGGCTTCGTGACAATCAATGTCGTATAAATATCTCGTATAAATATAAAATTATCATTTATAATTAAATAAATGAAAACATACCTTGTAATTCACAAGTTCAAATAATTGATAAAGATTACGACATATATATAATCCCATATATAAATATATATATATATATATATATATATATATATATATATATATATATATATATATATATATATATATATATATATAATACTTTCATTCTCGTCCATTGGCAACTCGGAGGTTTCGCTTGCAACAGTTATAGTTAAAAGATTTCAAAATTTCATTTTTGGAAATCTTTTCGTTCTCTATAACTTGAGCTTTGATACCAATCTGTAACACCCCAATTTCGGTCATAGCAGCGGAAGGGTCATTAGGTGTTACTATCATGTTTCAATCTCATAATCATAGAAAACGGCTCAAAACGAGTCGTTTTAATAAAAACATCCATTCATTTTCATTTAACAATAAGACTTTTCATACGGACCCAAATACTTTAAAGTTTACAAACACAGTAAAGGATAAAATATTCTTTGAATGGATACTATTTGCAAAAGCGGGCCAAAACATTTCAAATAAGCAAGCTTCACGAAACCGCCTTCATCGAGTGTCTTCTATATGGACCTGAGATAAAACATGTTGAAAAGTCAGCAAAATTTGCCGAGTGAATCTATAGAGTTTAATTTAAATAAAGAGAACACAAGTATTCAAAATAACCTTCCATGGTTAATAATTTATCAAAGACAATTATGTTGTACATACATAATTATCGTGTCATTACATAAGTCTCGTGACATTGAACGTTAACATATATTATTTCAGCCCAACACACCTAGCCAAGTGCGTATATTTCTCTTATACAATGCATCCGATGTTTTATTACTAGTGCATCACAACACCACGCGAGAGCTAATCGCGACCAGACTGGGCGTCACCCTGATAGATCTATCCATAGCATTAGCGGTACTTCGATTAACAATTCACGATTCATGGGTCTTTTAAGGCTAAACAAACTTATGTAATAACTTTCATCTAAACATACAATTAAGTTCCTTGTGTTCAATTTTAAAGCAATCATGAGTTTATCACAACTTATAGTTGTACCTTTCAATTTCAATACATACTTTTCAAGTAAATAGGGTTCCCACAACTTCTTGTTGCACCCATTAATAGGGTTTCCACAACTTCTCGTTGTACCCTTTATTTAATAAAACAAACATGTTATCCCCCTCACGGGTTTTATAAAACAAGTAAACATGTTAAAATCGAGGCTATAGACTCACCTTAGCCAATAGTGGTAATGAGACGATCGCCGACGATTAGTGATGCCCGTTTAAACACGAAAACCGCAACCTACCAAATAAGGCGCGTTCGTTAATAATCGACTCAAGTATAACTCATACTTAAATAATAAAAATCAAAATTACTAAACCAAGACAATCCCGAAAAATTTAATAATACAAGTGTTATTACTATACCCTTTTATTCAACACTATTCTTGTAAACACTTGCACTCTCGATATTGACCCGTCTTAAGACGCCAAGTCAACGCAAGTCAAACTATCATTTTACTTCTCTCGGACCAGTAACTAAGTAATTTACATAATGACTTAACACTTGAATAAATCACCATGTCCAATGGCGAAAACTCAACTCACGCCACATAAATATTGAACTACGTGTCCAAAATACCAATCAGCATGTATACTCCAAATGTACACACCAATCTACCCAATCTAGACTTGTCCGATTTCGACGAAACTTGGTCACAAACTCACATATAATATGGATAAGACAAAGTTTAAATTTCATTCAAAAATATTACTTCTAAGACCTTCTGCCCGACACACCTTCGTGTTATAAAACCGGACAGTTTTACGCCTTTTACTTGTAAAACCATTTTGACATATCTAAACAATTCCGTTTACAAAACCGACACTCTGGTTTTAAAATAGACTCATGACCTGAGGTTTAGCAACTCACATCAGTCCTTGAACATTTTCAAAACTCATTCTATAGTCCCCGAGATTCGATCTAAATATCGACAACAATTTTCAGATTGTGTCGATACCCGTCTCCCGGTACACAAATACTAAAATTGTTGTAACTTCGCACTCGTTTGGAGCTAGAAGCTCTATCTTATATCAAATCGAAGCTAACAAAATTCTCTACGACTCTATCTTATTAGTTTAACAAGATTATTACAGTAAGTAATTCAAAAATTCCCTTTAAGTTACTGCCTAAAATTAACCATCTAAAAATCATACCAAATCAACATTTTGACCCATTTTAACAATTTACATACTCCTAATATTACCCTAATATCATCATAACACATGTATCTAACTACTAACACCCTCAAATTCAATCTAATAAAAATCAAATATATAAAAATCATGCATGCAACATCATCCCACTACAAATATAATAATAATAACAACACCACAACTACAAAAATGGATCAAACATGATATTCTTCACCAAAAATTTGAAAAAAAAATAAAGTGAATGCATGTTGCAAAAATTTATACCATAATGGTCCTCTTTCAAAACTATTAATGGGTCATTGATTAGTTTTTAATGAATCAAAGTAAATTTTCAAGATCAAAGGTGTTTTGGTGTTGGTGTTGTACGGCAAAAACAAGAAGAAAAAGGGGTGGGTGGTTTTTATTTTGAAAATGATTTTGTGTGTGTGTTTGTAAGTGGAAAAATTATATATAGTAGTGGTGGAGGGGTAAATTTTACCAATTTTGCATAGTTTTGGACCAAATTGCAATTAAATAGTTTAAAAGATAGAAAATGTAAATTGTCAATTTTTAAAATATTTACGGGACTCGGCTTTCATAAAAATACTTTTCAAAAGTTAAAACGCTTCATAAATATAATAATATAACTTCGACATGACTTAAAACGTAATTAAATCGAAAACGTCGAAAATATTAAATATCGAGACAATCGATAATAAAACGTAAATTTTTGGGCATCCGTCGGTATCGCGATCATTAGTAGTTCTCGTCATTCGTTAAAACGTAAAACACGAGAAATAAAAATAAATACAATAAAATCATCATATGATAATTTGAGAATATGATATCGATACTTAATGTATTTCTTGTCAGTTTTCATCGAAACGACATTCTTACGTTAAGTTTCAAGTCATAACCTTCTCGGTTAATCGATAATTTAAAATTCTCATTAAAGGAAACATATATTACTTATTAGTCGAGATTAAAATATCGACCTGAAATTGACCGACTGTCACAGAAAATAGAGATGTCTCCTACGTTACCCATAATATGTGGAAGTATCAACGTAAATTCATAGAGTCATTCGGTCTGAATGCTACATGAAGAACATAAGCCAGATGATGGAACGGGAAGACCTAGGATGTAGAAGATCATAACATGAGTGATTCGGCAGATTTTGATTCCTATATATCCACCCATGTGGTAATTCATTATACCATATATATAAGATCCATCTTTATAGATATCACCATCTACATCCAGAAAGCCGTATGCTTTGGAAGAAGCTTGTACATTTTGGGAAGGGGTTTTGATTGATAAAAAAGAAGAATCTACTTCAACCGATATGCCCTTAGGCACGGCCATACATAACATAGAAATCACACTTGGTAAGGGTGGACAATTAGCTAGAGCAGCGGGTGCTGTAGCAAAACTGATTGCAAAAGAAGGGAAATCGGCCACATTATAATTACCTTCTGGGGAGGTCCGTTTGATATCCAAAAACTGCCCAGCAACAGTCGGACAAGTGGGGAATGTTGGGGTGAACCAGAAAAGTTTTGGTAGAGCCGGATCTAAGCGTTGGCTCGGTAAGCGCCCTGTAGTAAGAGGAGTAGTTATGAACCCTCTAGCCCATCCACATGGGGGTGGTGAAGGAAGGGCCCCAATTGGTAGAAAAACCCACAACCCCTTGGGGTTATCCTGCACTTGGAAAAAGAACTAGAAAAAGGAATAAATATAGTGATAATTTGATTCTTCTTCGCCGTAGTAAATAGGAGAGAAAATAGAATTTCATTCTTCATCTTTACAAAAAAATATGAGGAAGCTGTGACACGTTCACTAAAAAAATCCTTTTGTAGCGAATAATTTATTAAAAAAATAAATAAGCTTAACACAAAAGAAGAAAAAGAAATAATAATAACCTGGTCCCGAGCATCTACCATTATACCCATAATGGTTGGCCATACTATTGCAATCCATAATGGAAAGGAACATTTACCTATTTATATAACGGATCGTATGGTAGGACACAAATTGGGAGAATTTGCACCCACTTTTAATTTCCGAGGACATGAAAAAAGCGATAATAGGTCTCGTCGTTAAATTTGTTTATATATTATTTATAATAAAATAGAAATAATATAATATATATATATAGATAGATATTTATCATTGATTAGTAGGACTTGATTAGTAGGAGGCAAACTTTATGAAAACAGAAGTATACGCTTTAGGTCAACATATATCTATGTCTGCTCACAAAGCGCGAAGAGTAATTGATCAAATTCGTGGGCGTTCCTACGAAGAAACACTTATGATATTAGAACTCATGCCTTATCGAGCATGTTATCCCATTTTCAAATTAGTTTATT
The DNA here is from genome assembly GCA_025667525.1 of Glebionis coronaria. Lineage (NCBI taxonomy): Eukaryota > Viridiplantae > Streptophyta > Magnoliopsida > Asterales > Asteraceae > Glebionis > Glebionis coronaria. Next base: position 386,577,595 of record CM046874.1, read on the forward strand.
CTGCAGCAGCAAATGCTAGTTTCAATATGGGTTCGAATGAAGCAAATTTAGTCATTAGTAAAGCCGAAGTAAATGAAGGTACTATCGTGAAGAGATTAAAACCTCGAGCTCGAGGGCGTAGTTTTGCCATACACAAACCTACCTGCCATATAACTATTGTAATGAAAGATATATCCTTAGGTGGATTAGATACCGACTCTATTACGTGATCACAAAAAACAAAATGGAAAAAAAAGATACAACTATGTCGTATTATCATATGTATAGTAATAGTAATGGGGGAACATGGGACAAAAAGTAAATCCAATTGGTTTCAGACTTGGTACAACCCAAGGTCATCATTCCCTTTGTTTCGCACAACAAAAAAATTATTCTGAGGGTCTGCAAGAAGATCAAAAAATAAGAAATTATATCAAGAATTATGTACAAAAAAATATGAAAACATCCTCTGGCGTTGAGGGAATTGCGCGTATAGAGATTCAAAAAAGAATCAACCTGGACCAAATCATAATCTATATGGGATTTCCAAAAATATTAATTGAAAGTCGACCCTAAGGAATCGAAGAATTACAGATGAATTTACAAAAATAATTTAATTCTGTAAATAGAAAACTTAACATTGCTATCACACGAATCGAAAAGCCTTACGGAAACCCTAATATTCTTGCAGAATTTATAGCCGGCCAATTAAAAAATAGAGTTTCTTTTCGCAAAGCAATGAAAAAGGCTATAGAATTAACTGAACAAGCAGATACAAAAGGAATTCAAGTGCAAATTGCAGGACGTATCGACGGAAAAGAAATTGCGCATGTTGAATGGATCAGAGAAGGCAGGGTTCCACTACAAACCATTCGAGCTAAAATTGATTATTGTTGCTATACAGTTCGAACAATCTGTGGAGTATTAGGTATCAAAATTTGGATATTTATAGACGGGGAATAATAAAATAAACCTTTATTTCCCTTTGCATTCTATCCGCCGATGGAACAAAAATAGAAATTCATTTCTTATTTTTATTTTCTCTTCAATAAAAAAATGAACAAACAATTCTAATTCTATAGGATTTAATAAAATTTAAATTAATCTTTTGATAAAATTGTTATGCTTAGTGTGTAACTCGTTGGTTTTTTTAGGGTTAGTAACCAGCCCCATAGTATAAACAAATAACTATCGAAGTAATAACCAACTCATCCCTTCGTTTTATCGAAAACATGAGAAAACATCGAGAAAAAAACTAATATTTTTTGGTTTTAACCCTACGACATAGAAGGAATAGGAAAAGCGCTTATAGAAATCTTTTAAATTTAAAACGGATCAGTCGGCCGGGTCTACGAATCTATTCTAACTATCAAAGAATTCCTAGAATTTTAGGTGGGATGGGTGTTGTAATTCTTTCTACATCTCGGGATATAATGACAGACCGAGAGGCTCGACTAGAAAGAATAGGCGGAGAAATTTAGTGTTATATATGGTAATCTTTCTAATATCGGAATTGAATACGAAACTTCTTATTTGTGAAAAAGAAAAGAGAAGTGTTGGGTTGTCTAATAGGGTTCTTCCTCCACTAGTGAATACTTCAAGGGGGTTTTGCTTAGAATGAAAGAACAAATATGGATTCATGATGGTTTAATTACTGAATCGCTTCCCAATGGTATGTTCCGGGTTCGTTTAGATAATGAAGATATGATTCTAGGTTATGATTCAGGAAAGATCCGACGTAGTTTTATACGGATACTGCCAGGCGATAGAGTCAAAGTTGAAGTAAGTTGGTATGATTCAACCAGAGGTCGTATAATTTATCGACTCCGCAACAAAGATTCGAAAGATTAGGTGTTTCCCTATTTATTTCGTAGGAATACCCTTCAAAATTGAAAATTTCAAGAAACTTATTTTATTCCAAGAAGGAAATTCAAAATTAAAGTAAGGAGTGGCAAATATGAAAATAAGAGCTTCCGTTCGTAAAATTTGTGAAAAGTGTCGACTAATACGTCGTAGGGGACGAATTATTGTAATTTGTTCGAACCCAAGACATAAACAAAGACAAGGATAATAGACATAAACAAAGACAAGGATAATAAGACTCATTAAAGACCTGATATACAAATAGGGAATCTGTTTTGACATGAAATGGATATATCCATATATCTCTGACTCAAATTTATGAGATGATTAAATATGGCAAAAGCTATACCGAAAAAGGGTTCACGTGCATGTATTGGTTCACCTAAGAGTACACGTAAAATACCAAAGGGGGTTTTTCATATTCAAGCAAGTTTCAATAATACCATTGTGACTGTTACAGATGTATGGGGGCGAGTGGTTTCTTGGTCCTCCGCTGGTACTTGTGGCTTCCGAGGTACAAGAAGAGGGACGCCATTTGCTGCTCAAACCGCAGCGGCAAATGTTATTCGTGCAGTAGTAGATCAAGGTATGCAACGAGCAGAAGTCATGATTAATGGTCCAGGTCTCGGAAGAGACGCAGCATTACGAGCTATTCGCACAAGTGGTATACTATTAACTTTCGTACGGATGTAACTCGTATGCCACATAATGGCTGTAGACCCCCGAAAAAAAGACGTGTATAGAAAAAAAATGGAAGATATTTCAATAGCAAGAGAAACTAAAGAAACAAATGATTCAATTATCTGATCAAGTAAAATAATATTATTATGGTTCGAGAGAAAATAACAGTATCTACTCGGACACTCCGGTGGAAGTGTGTTGAATCCGTAGCAGACAGTAAGTGTCTTTTTTATGGACGCTTTATTCTGTCTTTGCTTATGAAAGGTCAAGCAGACACAATAGGCATTGCGATGCGAAGAGCTTTGCTTGGAGAAATCGAAGGAACGTGTATCACACGCGCAAAATTTGAGAAAATATCACACGAATATTCTACCATAATGGGTATTCAAGAATCGGTACATGAAATTTTAATGAATTTGAATGAAATCATATTGAGAAGTAATCTCTATGGAACTTGTGAGGCGTCTATTTGTGTCAGGGGCCCTGTATATGTAACTGCTCAAGATATCATCTTACCGCCTTATGTAGAAATCGTCGATAATACACAACATATAGCTACCTTGACAGAACCTATTGAGTAGGTTATTGGATTACAAATAGAAAAGAATCGCGGATATCTTATAAAAGAGCCAAATACCTTTCAAGATGGAAGTTATCCTATAGATCCTGTATTCATGCCTGTTCGAAATGTGAATCATAGTATGCATTCTTATAAAAATGGTAACAAAGAGATAATATTTCTAGAAATATGGACAAATGGAAGTTTAACTCCTAAAGAAGCACTTCACGAAGCCTCCCCGAATTTGATTGATTTATTGATTCCATTTTTACATACCAAAGAATAAAATTTAAATTTAGAGGAAAATCAACACATGATTCCTTTACCCCCTTTTACCTTTTATGATAAATTGGCTAAACTAAAAAAAAAATAAAAAAAAATGTCGTTGAAATCGATTTTTATTGACCAATCAGAATTGCCTCCTAGGATCTATAATTGCCTCAAAAAATCCATTATATATACACTGTTGGACTTTTTGAATAATAGCCAAGAGGATCTTATGAGAATGGAGCATTTTCACATAGAAGATGTCATACAAATTTTAGGAATTCTAGAAAAAAATTCGTAATTGATTTACCGAAAAATCCGTTTTAAATATATTGGGTTTTTTAATATTTTTTTTTTGAAAAAGGACAAAACATAAGTTTGGAATCTTTAGGACAATTGAGATATTAGGAATCGGCATAGATTCATAATTTAATTGACATAATTTAATTGAATAGATGTATCTACGGAGAATTCGCTTTGAAGCGACTGCTCCCTAGATACATACGTCATGATATTTTATTTCACAATTGAGTCATTTAAAAAATCCCTAAAGTTAGAGATTTATCAATAGGTAATGTTGCACCAATACCCAACCAAAGGGCTACTACGATACCAATCAAAAATACGGTTGTCGCTACTGGACGACGAAACGGATTTTGGAATTTATTAACATTCTCTAAAAAGGGTACTGTTAATAATCCCGCGGGTACTGAAGCCATTAAAAGAACACCCAATAATTTGTTGGGTACTGTACGTAGTATTTGAAATACCGGAAAGAAATACCATTCAGGTAATATTTCCAAAGGAGTTGCAAATGGATCCGCCGGTTCACCAATCATTGATGGTTCTAGAACCGCTAAGCCTACGTGTGACAACCCTAGATTTTGGATTTGTCACTTTTGACTATTTGATGTTGATCATGTGCTTGGTGTGCGTTTATGTGTTATGTGTTCATATTTGAGACTTTATCATGATGTTAGACATTGTTTACGTAGTACATGGTACGTTATATGATGATGTGATGGGGTTGGTTCGTGCTCATGAGTTCACATGAATGTGTAAATCATGGTATAAGTTGGAAATGAAACGAAATGAAATGAAATGAAATGAGTTCAGAAATGAACTGCAGAAAAGGTCGGGTATCGTTTTGATAAGGTTTCGTGTACGTATCGTTTGTTGTATGTATGTATTAAGTATATATAATATGGTTAGGATAAGTTTTATTGTTACTTTCTATATTTAGAAACTTTTAGAAACGAAGGCTAGTTCAAAAATCGCGTAAAAAGTCGAAAAATTAGCAAAAGGGTACCCGGTTTGGTCCCGAAAGTGTATAGGAGTATAAGTAAACATAAAATAGAAGGGGGAGAGTGTAAATATGATAAAACACATAGAGGAGTCGAATTTGTGGGTCTCATAGCTGAAACTTTAAATATTAAATTAATAAAAATAGGATAATTACCATTTAAAAGTCCTAATTGGGCCTAAACTTGTTCAGAAGGTTACCAAGACCTATATAAACATCCCTAGACCCCTAAAAACGACTAATAACCCTAAATAGACCTAAAATCAGTCTAAATCTTCCATGGATATCAACAGAAGTCGAAATTATGATTAGGGTTCATTAATTTTTCTTGTTTCAAGGTAAGTGATCAATTAAACCTTAATATAATTTATGTTTTTATTAATTAATCATAATTATATTGTTAATTAACCATCATTGAGATGATTAGGGTTTTATTAATTTTCTGGAAAAATATATTAATTAAGATCCATTAATGATTTTAGGGTTTGTGTTATAAATTTAGGGATAATTAATGATGTTTAGAGGGTTAGTGCATAAAGGCGTAAAACAGTCTGATTTTTAAGGCTGTCTTGTGTCGACTGTTCCGGGCAGTAGGTCGCACCTTTGGTCGAGTTTCTTTTTATTTAAAATTCAGTTCAAGGAGTCTAAATTTCAAAAATGTAAGGTTGGTCGAAAATGGAGTTCGGGAAGGTCGTCAAATAATTTTTACAAAAACAGTGCGCTGTTCAGGAATAAATTTGATTTCGGGGATTTGAGTCAAAACCTAACCAAACGGATGAGATAGCCAAATATTTTTGAATTGGGAACTGTTTATAATGTATATAAAAGGACTGGAGGTTTTCAATAAAATTTATGGTGTTTAGGTCGGGGTTTTGGTGTCAAACATTTAGCATGTACGGAAAATCAGTTTTGGTGAAAACGACTTTTGGCGTAGAGACTAAACGAAAGGGTTAAACGTATAATTAGAAAGTAAAATTGGTTTTTTGAATTTCTTAGATCATATAAAAACATAACTCCAGTAGGGTAGGAGTCAAGTGTGGTGTTAAGTTCACTTCATGTGATCGTTTAGTGACTAGTAAACCGTACCGGGAAAAACTGGAATTTTACGTATAGAATAGCTTGTATTGGGAGAACTAGATAGTAGGGATTGAGGGATTAGATTCATCTCCTTGATTGTTACTTAACTTGGGTGTTAAGACCTGAGCTAAGGGTGTCGTTTATGATTTAATAGGTTCGCAGGATTGCTAGCTTGCTGTGCTATCAGGTGAGTTCATAGTCCCATTTTGCTACGTTTTTAAATGTTTTTCCAGTATGGGATGGACATGACACTTGCAATGTTCTTTAACATGATTTAGTACTATGTTTTAAAATGTGTGGACATAAATGTGATATTGTGTGACTTGCGTTCTTATGTATTCTCATATGTGCTTTGATATGTGTTCTGATATGTGAATCTTAATTGTGTTATGATTGGGATTGGTACATAGATGTATGGGCGTCTATGGGACCAGTTGTGATGTGTGTGGAGCGTGGGGCACGATCCGTCCTGAGTTCTTGGTTATGAGTTCTTGGTTCGTGGGGCACGATCCGTCCTGACTTCTTGGTTCGTGGGGCACGATCCGTCCTAAGTACTTGTGCATCGTCTCTTCGGAGGCAAGATATCTCGACGAGGATATAGTTCATCTTCCACAGGTGGTGTGGGAAAGATCCGGATAGTGTGGTGTGTGTTCTTGTGTGTGTGACGGGATACTTCTTGATTGTTATAGTGTGCTTTGTGAATTGTAGATGTGATCGGTACTTGGTTTATGTTTTGTTGTGGATGCATGTAACATGATTATCACATTATGGTCCATTGCTTTAACTTGTTCTCTTCAACTTATTTACAGCGGTTGACAAGGTTTCTTAAGATATTTTGATAACTTAAACCTATGTTCTCACCAACTTTATGTTGACAGATTTTAATGTCATTTTCAGGTGAGGTAGTTGTGCAAGATGATGTTAGAAGTGGCTAGAGTATAGAGGCTGCTAGGATTGCATTAGGAGGAATCCCTTTCCTCTTAGATTTTATTTTGTCTTTTGATTTAATAAATTGTTTGATACCTATATGTTTGATGTGCGTTATTTGAATGTCTTTGGTATGAGGTAGGCCTATTACCTACTTACCTAGACGCCTACATTATTTGAGATATTTGCATGACATTGTGTCACCTTTTTATGACATTTCGATTTCATTTAGTTAACTCTATAGACACGCTATTGTTGTGATGATATCCATACGTCGCGCCCCATATTCCACCATGGTGGGGTGTGACAGAATGGTATCAGAGACAATGGTTATAAAGAATTAGGTTGCTTAGTCGCGTAGCCTAATCTATAGCTTAAGGGTCCCTGCATATAGGCGTCATAGGAGTATGTGTGCATTTTATATTAATTGATGTGTTTGGATGTTATTTATTGCGATGTTTTGACTAGTATGAATTGAATCATAGTAAGTTCATACTTAGCTACATTTTATTTTCTTTACGAGTTTTGACTAGTGCGGGTAGAACTGTAGTCGTATACGCCAGTCATTGTTGGATTTCATTTAATTACGTTTTCATGTTCTTTATACATTTTGAATTTTGTCTACGGTGGTTCAGCTGGATTACGAGTTTTTATGTTTCATGCATTGGCTACGTTATTTTAATACATGGATTTTGGATCTTATTTTATGTTGTGGTTATGTGCTTATATGAGTTGTAGGATCTATGTGCTTATTTGAGTTGGTAAACCGATGTGTTATGTGTAGTATTAATTCTTATAAGTGTCATCATAGGAGGGAGTGCATTGGTGAAAGGGGACTTGTATAAGTATGGTGGCCAACATAGTTACACAAGTACCACAACATCAATGGATTCCTGAGTATGGTTGCATGAAAGAGGGTTAATACCTGTTTGTATAGTATACGTTGGATGGATTTGAGTGTATGTATGCCTATGCCTATATATGTGTATATCCCTTCTACTTATTGGTTGTATTCTTAGGATGGTTTTATAGCTCTTCATTCTTTGGGATGTTCAGCTTCTGTAGTAGCGCATTTATCGAGTCCTCATTTCACGTATTTGTTTGTACGGTACTTTTGGTGTAGAGGCTATTGAGAGGGTGGAGAATTCTTTTTGGGATCACGGTATCTTTTAGTTTGTATCTTATGTGGTAAAAGAAATGGACTTTGTAAATAGTTAAAATAGTTGTTGGTAGTCGGTGAAATAAGGGTTAAGTGTCGTAAGCGTGTTTGAAATGAGATGGGATATATATTTTTTTAACATATAAGTATGGCTTGTTTATTTTTTTAAAAAAAAGAAATAAAATTGGTTTTGATCACCTAAAGCTAATGATCTTTAGTTAAATTCTTGTTCTTATTTAATTAAATATGTTAAAATTATGTAATTACTCATATGATGGGTAAGGGTTTCTAATTTTCTGGAATTAAAATAAATTAGGTCTTGAATTTGGTAATTAATGAGGGGTTTTAGGGTTTCAAATCGTTTTTTTTTGTTATAAATTGGAGTAGGCAGAAACTGTCGCTTAATTGTCAGAATTCATCACTAAACTGTCAGAAACTGTCTCTAATGTCTGGGCAGATTCTAGGTAAAAATAGTTTTGGTTATAACTTATTCGTTTTTAAAGATTTTTGGGTGATTCAAAAGCCTAAAGTTATGTACTCGAAGCATACTTTTCAAATATTTAGAATTTATTGTCAATGGAAGTCAGTAGCTTGGTCTAATTAATTGTACAACTGTCGAGTTCAAGATTAATTTTCGGACAACATGGTTTAAACTCGTGTTTTGGGTATTTTGGGATAGTGGACACTTAGATGGCTAACCATAGGGCTGCTTTGGGATAGGATTTTAGATGTATCCATCATAGAGATTGTTATATTAATGAAGAACGTGGGTTCCGGAGTCAGTGTTGACGCGTGATATTGTGTTGTGTGCTTTAGACAATTGATCGTTCGTGAAGAGACTATAGATTTTTTTTTGTCAAATGATTACATAAATTACTAATGTGATACCATGGTTTTAGAACAATTAATTTAAATTAAGGTACAAAATCCATTCTGGGGTAAAATTTGGTTTTGCACAAGGTTTTAATAGTATGTCACCGGTCGTAATACGTTTTGGTTGTCGCTGGGTGCTTCTTGTGTCATTGGTCCGTTTCCATGGTTCGTTGGGAGTCGATACACGTTTTATGTTTAGTATCTTTTGGAGTCTCAGGTTTTGGTTCATATTTTTAAATTCTTTCACGTAAACGTCCGTTAGATGTCCATGGGCTTTATCGTTTATCCGAAGTTAGGGGTCCTAAAATTGGTCGTTACCTTATATTCATTGAGGGCGTTGTTGTAGTCATACGGATGATCCGGTTATGTTCTTATGAGAGAGATAGCGAGTTGGTTGTGAAATGAAGTTTTTTGAGCTTATGGAGTAAATCTCGGGACAAGATTTCTATTAGGAGGGAGTGATGTGACAACCCTAGATTTTGGATTTGTCACTTTTGACTATTTGATGTTGATCATGTGCTTGGTGTGCGTTTATGTGTTATGTGTTCATATTTGAGACTTTATCATGATGTTAGTCATTGTTTACGTAGTACATGGTACGTTATATGATGATGTGATAGGGTTGGTTCGTGCTCATGAGTTCACATGAATGTGTAAATCATGGTATAAGTTGGAAATGAAACGAAATGAAATGAAATGAAATGAGTTCAGAAATGAACTGCAGAAAAGTTCGGGTATCGTTTTGATAAGGTTTCGTGTACGTAACGTATGTTGTATGTATGTATTAAGTATATATAATATGGTTAGGATAAGTTTGATAGTTACTTTCTATATTTAGAAACTTTTAGAAATGAAGGCTAGTTCAAAAATCGCGTAAAAAGTCGAAAAATTAGTAAAAGGGTACCCGGTTTGGTCCCGAAAGTGTATAGGAGTATAAGTAAACATAAAATAGAAGGGGGAGAGTGTAAATGTGATAAAACACAGAGAGAAGTCGAATTTGTAGGTCCCATAGCTGAAATTTTAAATATTAAATTAATAAAAATAGGATAATTACCATTTAAAAGTCCTAATTAGGCCTAAACTTGTTCAGAAGGTTACCAAGACCTATATAAACATCCCGAGACCCCTAAAAACGACTAATAACCCTAAATAAACCTAAAATCAGTCTAAATCTTCCATGGATATCAAGAGAAGTCGAAATTATGATTAGGGTTCATTAATTTTTCTTGTTTCAAGGTAAGTGATCAATTAAACTTTAATATAATTTATGTTTTTATTAATTAATCATAATTGTATTGTTAATTAATTATCATTGAGATGATTAGGGTTTTATTAATTTTCTGGAAAAATATATTAATTAAGATCCATTAATGATTTTAGGGTTTGTGTTATAAATTTACGGATAATTAATGATGTTTAGAGGGTTAGTGCATAAAGGCGTAAAACAGTCTGATTTTTAAAACTGTCTTGTGTCGATTGTTCCGGGCAGTAGGTAGCACCTTTGGTCGAGTTTCTTTTTTTTTAAAATTCAGTTCAGGGAGTATAACTTTCAAAAATGTAAGGTTGGTCGAAAATGGAGTTTGGGAAGGTCGTCAAATAATTTTTACAAAAACAGTGCGCTGTTTAGGAATAAATTTGATTTCGGGGATTTGAGTCAAAACCTAACCAAACGGATGAGATAGCCAAATATTTTTGAATTGGGAACTCTTTATAATGTATATAAAAGGACTGGAGGTTTTCAATAAAATTTATGGTGTTTAGGTCGGGGTTTTGGTGTCAAACATTTAGCATGTACGGAAAATCAGTTTTGGTGAAAACGACTTTTGGCGTAGAGACTAAACGAAAGGGTTAAACATATAATTAGAAAGTAAAATTGGTTTTTTGAATTTCTTAGATCATATAAAAACATAACTCCAATAGGGTAGGAGTCAAGTGTGGTGTTAAGTTCACTTCATGTGATCGTTTAGTGACTAGTAAACCGTACCGGGAAAAACTGGAATTTTACGTATAGAATAGCTTGTAGTGGGAGAACTAGATAGTGGGGATTGAGGGATTAGATTCATCTCCTTGATTGTTACTTAACTTGGGTGTTAAGACCTGAGCTAAGGGTGTCGTGTATGATTTTATAGGTTTGCAGGAGTGCTAGCTTGCTGTGCTATCAGGTGAGTTCATAGTCCCATTTTGCTACGTTTTTAAATGTTTTTCCAGTATGGGATGGAGATGACACTTGCAATGTTCTTTAACATGATTTAGTACTATGTTTAAAAATGTGTGGACATAAATGTGATATTGTGTGACTTGCGTGCTTATGTATTCTCATATGTGCTTTGATATGTGTTCTGATATGTGAATCTTAATTGTGTTATGATTGGGATTGGTACATAGATGTATGGGCGTCTATGGGACCAGTTGTGATGTGTGTGGAGCGTGGGGCACGATCCGTCCTGAGTTCTTGGTTCTGAGTTCTTGGTTCGTGGGGCACGATCCGTCCTGAGTTCTTGGTTCGTGGGGCACGATCCGTCCTGAGTACTTGTGCATCGTCTCTTCAGAGGCAAGATATCTCGACGGGGATATAGTTCATCTTCCACAGGTGATGTGGGAAAGATCCGGATAGTGTGGTGTATGTTCTTGTGTGTGTGACGGGATACTTCTTGATTGTTATATTGTGCTTTGTGAATTGTAGATGTGATCGGTACTTGGTTTATGTTTTGTTGTGGATGCACGTAACATGATTATCACATTATGGTCCATTGCTTTAACTTGTTCTCTTCAACTTATTTACAGCGGTTGACAAGGTTTCTTAAGATATTTTGATAACTTAAACCTATGTTCTCACCAACTTTATGTTGACAGATTTTAGTGTCATTTTCAGGTGAGGTAGTTGTGCAAGATGATGTTAGAAGTGGCTAGAGTATAGAGACTGCTAGGATTGCATTAGGAGGAATCCCTTTCTTCTTAGATTTTATTTTGTCTTTTGATTTAATAAATGTTTTGATACCTATATGTTTGATGTGTGTTATTTGAATGTCTTTGGTATGAGGTAGGCCTATTACCTACTTACCTAGACGCCTACATTATTTGAGATATTGTCATGACATTGTGTCACCTTTTTATGACATTTCTATTTCATTTAGTTAACTCTATAGACACGCTATTGTTGTGATGATATCCATACGTCGCGCCCCATATTCCGCCATGGTGGGGTGTGATACTACGTTACATGCAATAGTACCTAGAATTACTACCGGAAAAATATATAAAAGATCGTTGGGCCATGCGGGCTCCCCGTAATATTTATGACCCATACCTTTAGCCAATTTAGCCCTTAATACATGATCATTCAAGTCAGGTGTTTTTGTTATTGGGATAGGTGAATTCTTATGGATCCATCCCCCCGAGGAACCGGACATTATAATTTTTCATCATCCGGCTCTAGCAATAATAAAAAGAACAAAATGAATCCATATAAAATATATGTCATCTAGACCCCGCATATAAGTAAAATAACAAATTTTATAGGATTCTTTTTTCTGGAGTTGAAACTATCGAGTACAAAAAATTAAGTTCTTGCAAATAAATACTCAATACCCTAGTAGGCTTATAAAATAGATCGTGAGATGATAAATTGCTTTATGGGTCGTCTTAGACCTTATGATTGATGTATATCCCCAAAAATTTGAGAGACAACACACACAAAGGATTTACTTGTTACTAATATAGCCTAGTCTTTGTTCTTCTTTAGACCCTTTTTTTCACTCTGATAGTATCGTAGATTGCGTCAATGCAGAGGAAATGAATGCTTTTTATACTATTAAATTCAATCTGAAATTAAGTGAACTAGATCTTACGGAGCCTGCTCATGTATGACATGATTCATATCTGATCATAGAAAAGATTCTCTTCAAGCGAACCAGCCTATCCTATGTATGGTCTTACGTTATGGTTGGAACAAAGACACATTTGTTTGTGAATTCAAATGTGACAGATAAATA
>CM046874.1:386592774-386672774 GCA_025667525.1 Glebionis coronaria
TTCAAATCAAGATTTCTCGGGTACCCTATCCCTATATCAAATAATAAAATAAAATAATAAAAAGAAATTAGATTCGGAAGAAACAGAAGAAATGTTGGATCAGACTACTTGTCTTTTTGTAGTTGAATCTCCAAGTTTTTGGAATGCTCCAAATTCTACTTGAGCATCCAAATCTGGGTCAATACCAGCAAAAACATCTCTAAACAAAGTTCGAGAACCATGCCAAATGTGTCCGAAGAAGAAGAGTAAAGCAAATGAAGCATGTCCAAAAGTAAACCAACCCCTCGGACTGCTACGAAAAACACCATCGGATTTCAATGTAGCACGATTTAATTCAAAAATTTCCCCCAATTGAGCGCGTCTAGCATATTTTTTGATAGTAACAGGATCGCTATAAGTGACTCCATTAAGTTTACCGCCGTAGAACTCAACAGTCACACCAACTTGTTCGACATTATAATTTGATTATGCCCTTCGAAAAGGAACATCGGCTCTAACAATCCCGTCTCCGTCTACCAAAATGACCGGAAATGTTTCAAAAAAGGTAGGCATAGGACGTACAAAAAGTTCACGCGCTTCTTTATCTCAAAAGACAGGATGTCCTAACAATCCAACCGCTATTCCATCCCCATTATCCATCGAGCCCGCCCTAAATAATCCCCCTTTTGCCGGATTATTTCCGATGTAATCATAAAAGGCTAGTTTTTCAGGAACTTTAGCCCAAGCTTCTGATAAAATTTGATTTTCGGCTAACCCCGCGTTAACTCTTATATATATTTCTTGTTGAAAGTACCCCTGATCCCATTGATAACGAGTAGGCCCAAATAATTCGATGGGATTAGTCGCTGAACCATACCACATAGTTCCGACAACAACAAAAGCTGCCAAAAATACAACAGCGATACTACTGGAAAGGACAGTTTCGATATTCCCCATACGCAATCCTTTGTATAGACGTTGAGGCGGGCGGACGCTAAGATGAAATAGGCCCGCTAATATGCCCAAAGCCCATGCCGCAATGTGATGAGAGGCTATTCCTCCCGGAACAAAAGGATAAAAACCCTCCACTCCCCACATTGGATTTACGGGTTGTACTTTTCCTGTTAGCCCATAAGGATCGGACACCCATATTCCAGGACCATATAAGCCTGTTACATGAAATGCACCAAAACCAAAGCAAGCCACACTTGCAAGAAATAAATGTATTCCAAAGATCTTGGGTAAATCCAAATAAGGTTTTCCTATACGTGCATAACTAAAAATTTCTAAATCCCAATACACGCAATGCCAAATAGCTGCCAAAAAGCACAACCCAGAAAACACAATATGCGCTCCATCCACACCTTCGTAACTCCAAATACCTGTATTCGTTATAGTCCCTCCCGTGATACTCCAACCACCCCATGAATTGGTTATTCCTAAACGAGTCATGAAGGCTATAACGAACATACCATGTCTCCACATTGGATCAAGAACAGGGTCAGAAGGATCAAAAACTGCTAATTTATATAGGGCCATCGAACCAGCCCAACCAGAAACCAAAGTTGTACGCATTATATGAACAGCAAGCAACCGTTCGAGATCATTCAATACAATGGTATGAACACGATACCAAGGCAAACCCATGGAAATACCCCTTTATGAAAGAAAAAAGACACAACGTAACTTTATTGCATTGGAAAAGACTATACTATGACTATGTTATGGACCCTCTATTTAGTGGCTTATTTCAACGTAAGGGTTCATATTTTTTCTATTATGTTGGTAATAATGGAACAATTTTTCCATATGAACAAAGAGAAGCAGATTTATTCTATACTCGATAAGTACCAATACGCAATGGGAAGGTTAATGCGATTTTATATGAGCGAATAGGCCCATACTTGTTCATTATTAGAGGACATTATTATGAATATTTTTCCCTTATTTTTTTCTGACTTTCCTTATAAATTTTCCGAATTCTAAATAAAATATGATTAGGATAAAAGAGAATATTATAAAGATAATAAAGGATTTGTTACGTTTCCACATCAAAGTAAATTATAGTACTGAGTTCTTTTTTCTTTCATTTAAAGCCTATTGGTGTTCCAAAAGTACCTTTTCGAAGTCTTGGAGAGGAAGATGCATCTTGGGTTGACATATAGTGCGACTTGTCAGATATATTGGGTCATATGGGATTTTCTCGTTTTCTCCCTAATCGAGATATCCTCTGTTTTGCCCACGAAAGATTTTTGAATCATCAAAAATAATAAAAAAATTTGAGCGTGAAGTGCAATTAGATCCATTTTTTGGGGGGATTATAATCACTATTATCAATTAGAAGAATTTATGGTTGGCTTAGTTGGGCTATTACATTGATGTATCCAGGCTCCGTTTAAAAAAACCAAGTGGTAATATATCTATTTTATATCATAAAGGATTCCTATTTTTAAAGAAATCTTTTTTTTAAAGTAGAAGTTATTTCAAACTGTTATGTTAATCAATCGAGTAATATGCATGAAGCCGTCAACTCTTTTACGGAATGTGTGAATTGAAAAAAGAAGGAATAACAAAAAGAAGTGGTAATGGGAGCATTTGTACTATATGTCCAAATCAAAATTGGGCGGATCTTTACCCGGAGTAGAGCATAAACCTAAAAAGATTAAAGAGGCCCATTTAAGAACAAGAAAACGACATCGTGATTTAGATTGAATCTCGATGAAACAATCCATCAATGAAAAGTGAATTGGATAAGTTTAATGAATTCTTTTATATATTATAAGGAAAGGAAGACAAACTCATATTTAGTGAAAAATCAAAGAAAATCCTTTTATTAGAAGTTAGAAAGAACTTGCTATGAAAAAAGAAAAAGTATTGGAATCTACACATTGATTTTTTTTAAACCGTATGCGTCAAAAGGCGCCTGTACGGTTTCGAGGGGATAAAATTTGACCCTAATCAACCGACTTTATCGAGGAAGATTACTTTTTTTAGGTCAATAGGATGATAGTGAGATCTCAAATCAACTTATTGGTCTTATGATATATCTCAGTATCGAGGATGATACCAAGATCTCTATTTGTTTATAAACTCTCCTGGTGGATTGGTAATACCGGGGGTCGCTCTTTATGATACTATGCAATTTGTGCAACCAGATGTACATACAATATGCATGGGATCAGCCGCTTCAATGGGATCTTTTATCCTGGTAGGAGGAGAAATTACGAAACGTCTAGCATTCCCTCACGCTTGGCGCCAATGAGGCTTTTATTTGAGAGAAAAAAGAAGACTATGTCTTCGCCATATGAAATATGAATATAAAGTAATAATAGCATGGCACTTTGAATTCGATATAAGAAATTATGTTTTCAAAACATTAGATTATGTATCGAGAGAGTAATATGAGAAAAAGGTATTTCATATTTTATTATCGGAAGTCCAGTTCAGCGTCACAAATTTTTTTTCACACTAGAGGTCTCTTAACAATATTTATAGTATAGAGCGAAAAAAAAAAGATTCTTTTTTCATTAGTTTATTTGATCAAAAAAGCCACTTTGGGATTGCTGAATGACAGACAAATCACAGACAAAAAATTATAATAAATATATAAAGCAACGAAGCCATCATAGTATTTTTTAATTCCTCCGAAAGGAAGGGTGGTAAGTTGATCATTTACCGAGCGGGGTCTAATCGATCCTATTTTTTCAAGGTAAGGGTCAATTTTATTGTAGAGCCGTATGCAATGCATAATGCCCGTACGGTTGTTCAATTATATCTTTTTTCTTGTTATTCTTTTATCTTTCTTTTATCTCCCCCTCATCGTGCAAAATAGAGAAACTTTTTATTATCTTATATCATCAGGGTAATGATCCATCAACCTACTGGTTCTTTTTCTGAAGTAGCAACGGGAGAATTCATCCTGGAAGTGGGAGAACTGCTGAAACTACGTGAAACCCTGACAAGGGTTTATGTACAAAGAACGGGCAAACCTTTATGGGTTGTATCCGAAGACATGGAAAGAGATGTTTTTATGTCAGCAATAGAAGCCCAAGCATATGGAATTGTTGATCTTGTAGCGGCTGAATGAGTTATTTCAATATTTCAATTTCACGTCAAGTCGTGATTTAAAATTCACCCTACCGAGTTTAATATTCTATGATTTTGATTTACTATTGTAATTCATAATCATCCGGTTAGGATTGATCTAAGCCTGTCCATTAGGTATATGATTCAACATGCCAACGATTAAACAACTTATTAGAAATACAAGACAGCCAATTAGAAATGTCACAAAATCCCACGCGCTTCGGGGATGCCTTCAGCGTCGAGGAACATGTACTAGGGTATATGTGCGACTCGTTCAGATCATGAACTAGAACAAAGGAAATAGGACAATGTTTAAATATCAATGATCAAATAGGATAGAACGGAAAAACAAACTACATTTCCTATCTAAAAATAAGAAAATGGAGGATATCCCTTTTATATTGTATGAAATTTATGGTTTCTATTGGTGTAAAACCACTCACCTCAATTCGGGATGAGAAGGAATTCTCCATTGGTAGCAAATGGTTATCCATTAGGTGGAGGAAATATTAGTTAACCTAGACGCCTCTTGCAAGAACGGACTAACAGGGTCAGCTACCCAGCCAACTTTCATAATTAAATACCGTTACTGTATAGGTAGAGCTCGTTGTGAAAGACCTATTACTGGATAATTCATGGGTAGAGCCGAAGAATGTGAACTATACAAGTTAGCAATAACATTGATTAAATGAAGTAAAGGCTCCGGTGTATAGAGAAGACCTCACCGTTTAAGAAGTAACCATATAAACGATGGAATCCACTATTTCTTTATCATTGCTATTTTTAAGTACAATTTCGTATTTCGAGGTGAAATGCCTAGAAAAAAATAAAAAATCGTGGTTGGGAAGGTTATAGTAGCCAAAGCCATTGGAATTTTTAGTTTATACATTGGAAAAATCTGTTTTGTTATTAATATACTAGGAAAGGGGCAAAAGAATAACTAAAAGAAATGAAATCTGTTAGTTATTCGTTAAAGTTTCATTTATTCAATGACCAGAATTAGGCGGGGATATATCGCTCGGAGACGTAGAACAAAAATTCGTTTATTTCCATCAAGCTTTCAGGGGGGCTCATTCAAGACTTACTCGAACTATTACTCAACAAAAAATCAGAGCTTTGGTTTCGGCTCATCGGGATAGAGATAAGCAAAAAATAAATTTTCGTCATTTGTGGATCACTCGAATAAATGCAGCAATTCGTGAAAGGGGGGTATGCTATAGTTATAGTAGATTAATAAATGCTCTATACAAGAGACAGTTGCTTCTTAATCATAAAATACTTGCACAAATGGCTATATCAAATAGGAATTGTCTTTATATGATTTCCAATGAGATCATAAAAGAAGCGAGTAGGAAGGAATCCACCGGTTAAACGGAGTTTCCCGGAGAATGAACTCCGGGAAGGTCAAATAAAACTGAATAGAATTAATATATGATAAAATATGATAAAATAGTCAAAATAAATATGAATCAACACGTCTACTAAAAACAATTTATTCTTCCCAGATTATTCTTTTTTTTTCTTACGACACGAGAATTCAATTTGTATTTTTGTATTTTTCCAACAAAATATCAATCCGCATTTGAGTTCGGATGGGGATTTGAATTCAAGTGACGAAAATGTAAACCTATCTTTTTCGGGCTCTAAGACTAGGAGTTCTAGTGGTCGGCTCAGTTCTTTCAAGTTGTTTCTCATTATTAAGAAAGGGTAACAAAGGTAAAATACGAGCTTGTTTTATAGCAATCGTAATTAATCGTTGTTGCTTCAAGGTCAATCTATTCACTCGTCTAAATAATATTTTTCCCTGTTCACTAATAAATCGACTAATTAAACTCATGTTTTTATAATCAATTCGATCCCCCGATTGGATCGGGGGCAAACGCCTACGAAAAGATCGCTTGGATTTAAGAAAAGTTCACTTGGATTTATCTATGGTTTGGTTAGTTTATTTCTTATCCCTAAAATACTATTTAGGCCATATCTCTAATCTCTAATTAGAATAAATAAATAGAATTTTTTTTGTTTATAATTATCTTTAACTATGTTAAATATGTTATATATATATAATATAATGTCATTTTTCCCTTTACTTGTAAGATAAGGGGCAGGTGCTCGGTTCGATCTATTTCTTTATCTCCCCGTGAGTCGTATGTTTGTTACAATATGGACAGAATTTTAGCAACTCCAATCGATTAGGCGTATTATGTCGGTTCTTTTGAGTAATATATCTAGAAATGCCCTTTGATTCCTTATTAACACCGGTTCGAACACAGGCGGTACATTCCAAAAGAACCAATATTCGCACATCTTTACCCTTGGCCATGAACCTCCTTTGGATTTTTAATTTACTCAACTCTTCCTCTTTCAATTCGAAACGAAAAAGAAGAAAGGAAGGAAAAAACAAAATCAAATTTGTAACTTGCTATCCTCTTATGCAAGATTTCACTACAATCAATTCAATATGGAAATAAGATAGAAGGATTTCTAACCGATATTTCAGTACAATATTTCATATAATATAAGTATCTTGTACTTGTATAATACTCTTTCCATAGAACCAGAGTTTTTATTCGACTTCCATAGAAATTTAATTTAATTCCAACCTTAACCCGAGTCTCACGGCTGTTGAATGCACTTTTATTCTTTCTCTTTTCTCCCTTATTCTAAAAAGGAAAAAAGAGAAAAGAAGGGGGCTTCTACTTAATTGTATCTCTAATCTTCTTTAGTCCTTCCCGCGTCAATAACTAGAATGAAAAAAAGTGGAACGTCAACGCATCCGGGAAAAAACGATTAATTTCTATCAATAAACCTGCCAAAGAACCGAACCATAGAGTACTTAGTACCGGTGCCACGGAAAGATATGTTTTTAGATCTCGCATTGAAAAAACTCCTTCATTTTGTTGTAATACATAAGATAATACATATTGAAATGTACAATCATCCAGTAAATAATATTTACTTTTTGTTAAATACAGAAAAAACGTCTCTTTCTTCCCCAATATTCCCCCAAAAGATTCTAGGGGTTCCTTCCATATTTCTATATAGATAGAAGTATTTTACTATTATTATATGTTAAATGAGACCAAAAAGATGAAATGGACATAAAAATTCGAGATTTTAATACAGGCGATAATGATGTGGAAAACAAGACAAGAATTCTCTACAATGACACTGTAGACCAATGGAAGGGATGTAGCGCAGCTTGGTAGCGCGTTTGTTTTGGGTACAAAATGTCACGGGTTCAAATCCTGTCATCCCTACCTATTACTGCTCCTTTGAGCAATAACGAGGGATTTTTTGAGATCAATTCACATTGGACATATCATGGAGAATCTTTCATTCTTTTGATACTATTGTATGCATACAAGATGTATTGGGGCCAATCTTTTTCTTTATAGTCTTATCTTTTATGAGAAGAAAGCGCTCTTAGTTCCGTTCAGTAGAAAGTGGGTCTCCAAAACCTGATGTCGTAGGTTCAAATCTTATAGAGCGTGACTCGGATCTTCTTCGATTGAATTCGACTGAAACACTAACTGGAACAGCAATCTTAATTTGACCTCCGGGATATTAAAGAAAGGAGGAGGTCAATCAAAAAATAGGATATTAATTAACCAAAGGTCCAACTGATCGCCACGTCTATATTGTAAATATGCAGTTACAAATAATCCAGCCAAAGTAATAGGAATTAGACCTAACACGATTCCAAATAGAGAAACTTCAATCATTTTAATTTGTTTGAAAGGAGAAAAAAGAGGTAATATCTATACCTAAATATTAATCTTAATTACCATGAATCTCAATGACCAAGAATTGGCAATTGATACGGTAAGTAACTAGAACTATACGTAAGTTCGCGGAAAGATTTCCTTTTATGAATTGTCCAATTAATTTCAAATAAGTCATATCTTGCTCAGACCAATAAATAGAGCTGAGGTTATAGTTAAAGCCGCTAGTAGAAAACCGAAATAACTAGTTATGGTAGGCATCAAGGAGCTAAATGAAATATGTTCTTTTTATACATATGTTTATAAAAAAGCACTTACCTGAGTTTCTTATTTTTTTTGCAAAATATAAGAGAAACAAAAATACCAATTGAAAGTTTTTGATTCATCTATCTATCATTATAGACAGCACTAACAAGGATAAAGTCACAATTATATAAAGATTCATCATCTATAGCATCTACCCATAACATGTTTGCAATCAACGAATGCATTCTTGGATCATTTTTCAACTCAACTTATAAATGAATAATAAGAACTGGGTCGTGTAATTTCGTTTTAAAATGGAACTGTTTTCGAATGATTAAGAAAAAAAATTAGAAAATTATTCCTCTTTTTTTTTCTTTTTTGTATCGAATCTATTTTATATTTTAGTTGTATCGAATCGAATATATTTTATATTTTAGAGCGAACAGTAATCTTATAAAACTTTTACTTTTATTTTAACTAATTAGATTCCGAAATAGGTTCACTCATATAATATAATATCATGAATGAATAATAACAAAAAGTTATGACACGATCACTCGAAAAAAAATAGGTGTTTTGGTTCAACTATATTCTAAGATGAATAATTTATATTCTCTTTTGCTTTATAAGTTATACTTTTTATCTATAAATGCACATTCTTGTAGTTAGGTCAAGAAAGAACCTTCAGATTTCGATCTAATACAACAATGCATGCATTAACGATTCCAATTATTTCATTCTTTTTCGTTTATCTGAATAAAATTTCCTATTCTTACTTGTTACTGGACAACTAACCAATTCCTTAAAAGAAAAAAGGATTCCAACACAAAGTGGTTCTACAACTATGAATCAAAAATATTTTTAGCTCGCAAATCTACTTCCAATTGTGGGAATATTCTAATATATTTCATGAATTATAATATTAGAAACTACCTTATCGTATTTTCTATGATCCTCGGTTTTTATCCCTAAACTCATAATGGCGAAAATTTTAAATGAAATAATTTTCTATTGAATGGGACAATATTTTACATCAACAAATGATGTAGTGATTTTACTACTCTTTAGGAAAAGAGAGCAAAAAGGGTAAGTACGACGATTTAGGAAAACCGTGTGTAAATGACCCTAAAATGAGTTCGTTCTCAAGGAGGCTTGGTGTGTGTGTGATGAAATGATTATCTTTGTGATTATATTTTTGAGAAAGAAAAATAGAAATGAGATTAGAAGAGAATAACGGTTACGAAGACGGATTAAACTAAGTCGAAAAAGGTGTACACGTAAAACCGTAAAAACAATAAAATTAAAATTTTAACCTAAAAATTCCTAAAAATTACGAAAAATCCACAATAATATTCTCAGAGTTTACAAAAAATTCAAACTTGCCAAAACCTTTTAATTAATTAGAATGACTTTTTAATGCTAATTAAAGCCCTAAATTCAAAATTATATATTAAAAAGTCCCAAACAAGATCTTAAAGTTTGTAAACCTCAAAAATACCCTAATTAAGCTAAAAAGTATTTTTCAAAATTTTAAAACCACTAAAAACTATTTTAAACAATTAAAAACTACTAAAATCAATTAAAACTTAAATTAATTCTAGAAAATGATTAAAAGACTCTAAAAATATTTGGAAAGTTGAAAAATTCCTAATTAAGTGTTAAGAACCTAGGAAAAATATAAAAACGTAGAAAATCAGACATTTAATTTTTAACAATAAAATAATATTAAAATATTATTAAAAATCCATAAATCATAGGAAATTCTAAAAACTTGCAAACTAGCTAAATTTAACCTAAATAACTCAGAAATGAAAGTGAAATTACCCAAATACCCTTAATGGGCCTAGAAAATGGGCTAAACCCAAAACAGAACCTTAATGGGCCAAAATTGAGCCCAATATAAAAAAGTGTCCAAAATAAGCCCAAAAAGCACTACTTGACTCAAAATTTGATTTTAAACAACTTTTTCCAAAGGCCCAAAAGCTGAAAGTGTGAAATAAGCTAGCTTATACCAAACAGCTTATTCTTAATGGGCTTTTTGGCCCATTAAGCTATAAGCCAATGCCATAAGCTGAAATTAAACACACAAGCTTCTTTTGTCCTAAATAAGACTTCTGCAAAAGGAAATTTGAAATAAGCCCAAGGAATAAGCCTGAAAATGCAATAAGCAATCTACAGAAAACCACAAAATAGTCGTTTTTGAGTTCTAGGCCACCCCGAGTGCTGATTCAAGTTTCTATAGCTTTCAAATGACTTAATTAAGCAAAATCAACAAAGAGTTTTCAAATAAGCTGACTCAATAAGCTGGAAAAAGCAAATAAGCACTTATGTAAAAGTCAAATAAGTTGGTTTTCTAGTAAAAAGTCAAAGTCAAAGTCCAATAAGCTCCAGTCTACTCAAATGGGTCAAATAA
Organism: Glebionis coronaria; assembly: GCA_025667525.1. Taxonomy (NCBI): domain Eukaryota; kingdom Viridiplantae; phylum Streptophyta; class Magnoliopsida; order Asterales; family Asteraceae; genus Glebionis; species Glebionis coronaria. The sequence goes on from CM046874.1 coordinate 386,603,224, forward strand.
TGAAGATCTATCACAAAAAATAAGTTGTTGCAAGTCTGGATAAGCTAAAATAGCTTATTGATAAGCTGAGTACAAGTTTACACTAGCAGGGGCTAGTTTTGGGTGTTGAGCAGTGGGAACTTTTCCCACTGCTTGACTTATAGACTTTTTTGTCTTTAGTGAACTTTTTTGGGATTCAGATTACACAAAGGCACCCAAATGATCTTTGGATCATAAGGAGTCAATAACAATCAAAAATTCACAAACACAATCACCCAATTTGCACAGATTAATCAATAAAGCACCAGATGTTGCACAGACATAAACAAATAAGCAGAACAGGTTCAATAAGCACTTATAGCAATTTTCAGCCAGCCAAATTCAACCAAATGCATACACAAGCTATATTAAACTCAAATAAACAAGTCTCAACAGGTTTCATGAAATGATTCAAAGAATTAAGCAAGATTCAAGCACCTTAAGTTACTAATGAACACAAGAACATGCAAATTTTCACTTTGCTGATGTATTTGACAAACAAGCCAGATTCAACACCTCAGATCTATCAAGTATGTTATCTTAATGATGTTTAAACAGATTTTATCCCTAAACATGCATAAACTCTAGGTTTTCCCAAAATTTTAGGTCAAAAACAGTCAAACTCACAAAGTTATAGCACAATCTTTCATTCAAGGTTTCAAACCACAAAACTTGCAGCAAAACACTCTCAAACAAGTGTATATCAAATATAAAGCACAAATAACAACTCCTAACAACACAATACCAAGATGCAATCACAAACAGGTAATCCCAAACACCCCTTTAACTTTTCAAAACAAATTTTTTCAAAGGAAAAGTGAGATTCAAGACCACCAAGCTCAGATAAACACAATAACAACTAAGAACAACAAATTCAATCAAGAATAAGCCACAAAATACACAAGAACATAGGCAACACTCAAATATCACAAATATCCAAAATATTTTCAGATTTTGGGATTAAGGGTGTGTACCTCATGGATGTACATCCAAACCTACGGATTTTGATCTTATGTGCTAGCAAGAACAAGCACAAGCTTCCACAACAAAGCCTGCTAAGAATCGACAAGGTTAGAAGCACAAGTATAAAATCAGAAATATAAAAAATCCTTGATTGATGGAACTCTTGTCCTCCACACTTGATTATCCCCAAGTTATAAGCTTCACCAGACCTTGATAACACAATATCAGGATGCTATGATCAGCCCTATAGCCCAAGAATTCCGAGATAGACCAAGAACTTAGAAAAATATCAAGAAAATGAAGAAAATGTGCAAACTTTTGCACACTCTTCTTTTGAAAACAGGTTTTGGATTCAAGAATACAGAACAAAGAACAATAATAAGCAGGTTATAACAATGGCACTTGAGCTTTCTTCAACATTTCAAACACATTTCATTAAACTTGAAAAGGATTTATAGAAAAGTGAACTTAGGAAAATTCAAGAGCAAAAAACAAATGTAGTGACCTAGGGCCTTTATATAGGCATACATGAACTAGTAAGCAGTTTAAAAACGTAAATCCTAATGTTGTTGAAGCCCAAAAATGCCCTTGAAGTCTCTTGTCTTCTTTGGAGAATCATGTGACTTGTTTTGGAGTTTTGTAAGAGCTGGCTAGTGCAAAGTTGATCCAAAGGTGTGTAACAAGCTTAAGATGTAAGCTAGAATTGAGCCCGTTGGATGGCTGGCAAATTCTTTGTCATCTTCCCTTTTGACGTAGCAGGGGAGGCCTCATGCAGCATGTGGGTTGGTGGGGGGTTAAGTTTATGGGTTGGGTTGTGATTAGGAGACCACTAATCGAGATTCTAGAGGTTTTTAGGGCTTAATTACAAGTAATTAAGAAATCCCTAATTGTGTTCTAATGATGAATAGTGGGTGTTTTGATCTGGTTTAGTTTTTTAAAAAAGGAGTTAAGCGCCTTTTTATTAAACTAATTCAGATTAGTTAAGGTAGTTGTGAGTGGGATGGTGATGTGGCTAAAAGATGGAGTCTGATTGGAGGAGAAGTGGTTGTGGGGCACGTGTCACCCCACTACTGGTCTAGGTAAGGTTGTTTGTTTGACATGTTTTACCCCTTTACTCTCTAGTCCTTTTCATTTGCAAATAAATCTGGCCAAACTTGTTTCCCTTTGTTAAAGAAGTTTTGATTTTCACACTTTTGCCCCAAATACTTTTCCAAAGTATTTTCAGGGGTATTTCTTGCCATTTTGTGATACTTAAAGGGTTGTTTTGGCATTTTGTTGATGGATAATGGTCTTGACTTGCATGATTGATATTTTGGAGGACTGGAATTGCCAAGTCTTGTTTGATGAGGGACCATTCTTGCCAAATGTTGAAAGTCAAGGGTCCTTTTTGTAATTTTGGGATTTTCAAAGGACCAAACTTGTAATTTCTTGTACTTTGAAGGACTTCATGATGTATTTGACTTTGTGGAGGATAATGGTTGATAATTTAGCTTTGTTGAGGGGCTAAACTTGCCAAATCTTCAAAGTGGAGGGCCCTTTTTGTAACTTTGACAAACTTTAGGGACCAATCTTGTAATTATGAAGATACAAGGGTATAAAGTGTAAATTCTTCCATATTGGAGGACCCTTCTTCATAATTCTTCAAATCTTCAAGGTTTTCTTGGGAAAATTCTTTATTAGGGCTTGGTTCATTGTGCGGCTTCGTTTCCCGTGTTCGTTTTTTGTATGATTCTTGTGATCTTTTGTTATTTTCTCAATATCCGTACCTAAAATACACAAGCAACAAACACCAGCATATATATGGGTATTTTGATGATATTTAATGCATTTTAAGACCTATTTGGACGATGAGACTATGTATAAAAGCAGTCTCATCACTCCCCCATACTAAACCATTGTTGTGCCCTCACGCAATGCTAGAATAAAGTATCGTAGCACCTCCAAAATTCATTTTTATTCACTTTATTGAACGATAAACTAGCTACACTACTACTATTGCTACAACTACTTGCGTTTTAGACATAATGTATGATTTTCATCGCAAAATGGGACGTTTAGGTTCATAGAATAAGAACACGTGAATGCTTCGTTAGAAATAATTTCATCGTCCTCGATTTTACCCCAATTCCATGCCAAGCGTGCAACGAGATCATTGTCATTATAAGTTAGTAATGCTAACACTACTCATATGCCCTAATCACGTACTTATCCTCCCATTATTCCTAAGTTGTATCTCTTATATTTTATATTGTCTTGAATGTTTCACGAGGATACATTGTTTGACTTATGCGATAATAGAGATTTAGGTCAAAAAATAGAGTTCTAACGGTGTAACCAAGACCATTAAATCAATAACCCCTCCCAATAGACAACGATGTCAAAAAATTAAGTTGACAAGAAGAATCGATAAACACGGTTTTATAACGGTTTTGAACATGAGACTTATTACCAAGACTTTTATACGCCCCCTAACGGAAGGGCCTTATTATCTTTGGTTTACCTCCATCTTTTATTCAACTTCGCCATGAAGCTTTTATTATGACTTCGGTCTTGCCTTGCCTTTTATTATCCACCTCATCGGTAGTTTTATTAGCCAAAGACGTATATCCTCACGCTAAGGCGAATTTTGGATCTTTAAAGTTTCGAAGATTAAGGCTTGATTCACTTTTAATTTTGCATAGATTTTTCGGCCTTGTGGGCTTCAAATTATTTGCTTGATTTAGGTGAGCACATGAAATCTTATTATTGGGTGAAGCTATCGATTATTAGGGTGACAATACTTCAAAACCGTGACGCTAGCGATACCTTAATGTCTTCCCAATTTAATTACACGGAAGCTATTAGAAAAGACTAGAAACCCAACAATCCCAACTAAACCGCTAAGTCAATATTTATTAAGCAAATAATATTTACATGCGAAGGGAGAATAAGCAAATAACGAGAACACGTGAGTTTTTGAAAGAATACGAGTACTCTACGTTTAGCATAGTAACTTATAATTAACCCTATCATTTCTCGTCCTCATTTAAGAGACTTAGCCTAATGTGTAGTTAAGGAATCGAAGCTAAGTGCTCAACACGCACGGTCGAGTAAAAAATTACTCTTATTCTCGTCATCGGAAAACCTACATTCGTGTCTTCAAACACTTATAAAACATGAGAAAAATTTTAAAATTTGGCCATTTTAGCCTTATTTTGCAACAAAACGATAAACAAAAAGATAAACTTTGGAAAGCGTCAAGGTTTGGCAAGGCAAGTATCTATTCACCCCCATACTAAAGTTAAACATTTTCCTCAATGTTTCGAGTCTAGGGGTGCAAACACCCCCATACTAGAGACGTAGTCGAATGCCTAATCTAGCATGGAAAGGGTGTAACCAATAAATTAATAGCCGTTTATGAAGTGTGCTATAACTTAAGGTTAGAACATCAAAAGGATATATCATGGATATTGAGAAAGTCTTCAAAGCAAAAGATCGAGTGCTCCCATGGAACGAACACTAGACGCTCCAATCGTGAAGATCATGATCATCTAAAGTTCACAATTCACAAACAACCACGAAACAAAGTTTGGAAGGGCACAAATCCCCACACGTAAGCTACTCTAGAAAGCGATAATATGTACATAGGATAAGAATGGGACTCCCCCACGAGGCACCTCATTTTTGATTACCGAGTCATGAGCTTGACTCGATCCCCTCAATACTAATTATCATTGGGGAAAGTGACTTGGTCGAGGTAGTTCAAGGATGGAACTTCCCCGCCAAAGTAGTGCTTCAACCTATGTCCATTCACATTGAAGTTAGGACCATCATCTTGAGCTAGCTCGATGGTCCCATATGGAAATACTTGAGTCACGGTGAATAGACCGGACCAAAGGGATTTCAATTTACCGGAAAAGATTTTCATGTGAGAATTAAAAAGCAAAACTTGATCACCAATGTTAAAACCCCGGTTTTTAATATTAGAATCATGCAACTTTTTAGTTTTTTCTTTGTAAATCAATGAATTTTCATAAGCAATGTCCCTCAATTCATCCAATTCATTTAATTGCATTTTCCGGTGTTTTCCCGCGGTCTCCATATCATCATTACAATGCTTTAGGGCCCAATAAGCCTTGTGTTCTAACTCGATAGGAAAATGACAATTCTTTCCATACACAAGCTTATAGGGAGTGCACCCAATGGGCGTCTTATGAGCGGTCCTAAAGGCCCATAAAGCATCGTCAAACTTATCCGACCATAATTGTCGGTTTTCCCCAACGTATCTCTCCAAGATCCTCTTCAACGCTCGGTTTGAAACCTCGACTTTCCCACTCGTTTGTGGGTGATAAGCCGTAGAAATACAATGTGTAACCCCATATTTCCTTAGGACCCTTTCGAATTGGTCGTTACAAAAATGGGTTCCACGATCGCTTATGATCACACGAGGGGTTCCAAACCGAGAAAACAAGCTTTTCAAAAACTTGACTACCACACGAGCATCATTGGTGGGCAAAGCCATAGCTTCCACCCACTTAGATAGGTAGTCAACCGCAACGAGAATGTACCTATTACCACGAGATGATGGGAACGGCCCCATAAAGTCTATACCCCAAACGTCAAAGATCTCACACACTTGGATGATATTTTGTGGCATTTCATCTTTTTGTGAGGGTTTTCCTTGTCGTTGGCATGAATTACACGACTTCACAAGATCTTGTGCATCTCCGTAAATAGTAGGCCAAAAGAAGCTGGCATCAAACACCTTCTTAGCCGTGAGATTAGCACCGTGGTGACCACCCGTGGGTCCCTCATGGCAAGCTCTAAGGATGTTAGAAGCTTGGGTGCAAAATACACAACGTCGGATGATTTGATCCGCACAAGTTCGAAACAAGTAAGGGTCGTTTTAAAAGCAGAACTTGACGTCACGAAAGAATTTTCATTTTTCTTTAGTCGTCATACCCTTGATGATGAAGTTACCCGCATGGTAATTTGCAAAATCCGCAAACCATAGGGTGGAAGAGTCAAGCTTAGAATTCACTACACCAAGTGTCTCGAGCGGAAATGTTTCGGTGATTTCCTTGGGCTCGTAAACACTTTGGTGAGGATCTTCCAAACGAGAAAGATGATCGATCGCTAGATTCTCGACTCCTTTTTTGTCAACAATTTTGTGGTCAAATTCTTGAAAGAGGAGAATCCAACGAAGTAATCTAGGCTTAGCATCTTGCTTTTCCATGAGATACTTGATAGCCGAATGATCCGTATACACTATGCATTTAGCTAAGACGAGATAAGGTCGGAACTTCTCAAATGCATACACCACGGCAAGGAACTCCTTCTCCGTTGTAGTGTATTTTAGTTGAGCCTCGGTCATCTTCTTGCTAGCATAGTGAATAGGCAAGAAGTGCTTATCATGATGTTGCCCCAAAACGGCCCCAATAGCGTAATCACTAGCATCACACATGAGCTCAAAGGGGAGGTTCCAATTGGGAGCAACAAGAATGGGAGCTTCGGTAAGTTTCCTCTTAAGGATTTCAAAGGCTCGTACACAATCTTCGTCAAAGACAAATCGTGCCTCTTTTTCAAGAAGATGTGTTATGGGTCGAGAAATCTTTGAAAAATCCTTGATGAATCGACGATAAAAGCCCGTGTGGCCTAGGAAACTCCTAACTCCCTTAACGGTTTTGGGATGAGGTAATTTGGTGATGACGTCTACCTTAGCTTGATCTACCTCAATCCCCGCTTTCGAGACCTTGTGCCCTAAGAGGATTCCACTCTTAACCATAAAATGACACTTTTCCCAATTGAGCACAAGGTTGGTTTCCTCACAACATTTCAATATTCTCTCAAGGTTCGACAAACACGAAGTGAACGAATTACCAAACACGGAAAAGTCATCCATGAAGACTTCCATCGTCTTCTCGATCATGTCATGAACAATACCCATCATGCACCTTTGATAGGTTCCCTGTGCATTGCAAAGTCCGAATGGCATTCTACGATAGGCAAACGTTCCATAAGGACACGTAAACGTAGTTTTTTCTTGATCACGAGGATCGATGGGAATTGGGAAGTAACCGGAAAAACCATCTAGAAAGCAATAGAAATCGTTTCCCGCAAGACGCTCCAACATTTGGTCCAAGAAGGGCAAGGGAAAATGGTCTTTTCGAGTGGCTTCATTCAACTTACGATAGTCAATGCACACTCTCCATCCGGTTACGAGTCTAGTGGGAATCAACTCGTTGGCATCGTTTGGCACAACGGTCATTCCTCCCTTTTTAGGGACACAATGAATAGGACTCACCCAAGGGCTATCGAAAATAGGGTAAATCATTCTCGCGTCAAGGAGTTTAAGGACTTCCTTTTTGATGACATCGTGAATTTTGGGTTTCACCCTACTTTGACTTTTGATTGCGGGCTTATAATCCTCCTCCATTAAGATTTTGTGGGTACAAAACTTGGGATCGATCCCCTTAATGTCGGATAACTTCCACGCAATTTCCCCTTTGTGATCCTTTAGAACATCGACAAGTGCGGTTTTTTCATCATTCGAAAGTTACTTCGCAATAATAACCGGCAACTTGTCGTCCTCCTCCAAATAGACATATTCGAGATGAGGAGGTAAACCTTTCAACTCGAGGATAGGTGGTTCCTCAAGTGAAGATTTGGGCTCGATACTCATAACCTCCTCGGGTGGAGGAAATGGGAAATCGTTGAGAAAATCCTTGATAATCGAGAAGTCCTCATCGTTGTCGAGGTCTTCGTTACAAGTACGTGGAACATCGAATTCTTCCAACGTAAAACCACCACCTTCAAATGGAGTGAAGGTTGGTGTCGAATTATCAAGAATTGGATCTAACATAGTGGGATTGCCACTAGTTTCTTCATCACCAAAACCTAGAACTTCTTGTGAAAATTCCTCGCAAACCACGTCGATCATATCAACGAGGTTTATGGTTGCAACGGAATAAACAAGAGAAATTTGAGAGTTTTGAGTTGCGTTTATAACAAGTTCCTCGTCGTTGAAACGTAAGGTGATCTTTCTAGCATGAACATCGATCAAAGCCATAGACGTATCTAAAAACGAACGACCTAAAATGAGAGGAACTTGAGGATCCGTGGGGATATCAACAACGATAAAATCTACGGGATAGTAGAACTTCCCCACTTTCACAAAAACGTCTTCCGCCAAACCACATGCGGGAATCGTGGAATGGTCGGCCAACTCGATAGACATTAGTGAAGGGGTAAGATTAGGAAGATTGAGCGACTTGAAGATTGCAAGTGGCATCAAGTTAATGCTAGCACCAAGATCAGCCAAGGCATAGCATTCCTCTATATCTTGAATTGCACAAGGGATCAAAAATTTACCGGGATCACCGACTTTTTGAGGTATGCGATTAAGATAAACTGACGAACAACTAGACAATTGGTGCAATTTCTCCTTTTTGTTCAACATACTCTTAAATTTAGCGGCAAATCGAGGCATCATGACCAAAGAATCGGAGAAACTCACATTAAAGTGCAAATCACGAAACATTTTCATAAAAAGCTCAAATTGATAATTGTCGCGCTCTTGACGTTTCTCCTTCCTAAGTCTCGATGGATAGGGCAAAGGTGGTGTGGGTTGAGGCATAGTAGGCATAGCCTTTGGAATCTCGGGTTCCAATGATGGTAATGGGTCAACCGTAGGTGTGGCATGAGCGGTACTTCGTGGGATTGGAACATGCTCCTTTTAGAACACCACCTCGGGTTCTTCCTCAATTGCTTCCTCCGTAGGAGCAATTGGTTGAGGAGTCGGTTCCTTAAGTGTCTTACCACTACGTGTGGTAATCACTTTCATCTCACCCTTAGGGTTGGATACGGTGTTGCTAGGAAGACTACTCGAAGATGGTTTACACATTATTTCCTCAAACATAGATGAGATTTTATCTTCAAACATGGATTGCCTCAATACGGCCTCGGTTTGCCTTTTCTCGGCCTCAATCATCTCTTGTTTAATCTCATGTTTCCCTTGTTCCATTTTTTGTTGGTTTTGTTGTAACCTAGTGACATTTCCTTCCATTTTGTTGGTGTTGATCTTAAGTTCATTAGCTAACTCATTTTTCAACTCTTTCTTCAAGTCGTTCTTAAACTCGGATCTTAGGCTAATGATTTCTCTTTGAATATTGTCAAACCTAGCATCATTCCCATTAGCGTATTCAACAAATTCATTTGGAAGATCTTTCAACGTTTGCAAACCTTTGTTGTTGTTTTGAAAATCATTTTGATTCTTGTTTGAAACTTGATTATTAGCCCATTGATTACCATAATTTCCCTTGTTGAAATTGTTTTTGAAACCAACTTGATTGTTGCGATAGTTGTTGTTAGCATTTTGATTTGAACCAAAACCCGGTGGAGTCAATTGATTAGAGCGGGAAACTTGACCGTTTTGGTTGTAATTTCCCGTGGCCGCGAAGGCACTCGAAGTGTTACCACCGTTGGTAATGCACTCGGAGAAATCATGACCTCCACCACAATACATGCACGAAACCTCAACCGCTTTAGCCGTAGCGTGAGCACTTGGTTTACCAACTTTAAACTCAATCAAAAGTCCTTTTAGATAATCAAAAATCTTGTTTTCCAAGTTTGCCTCAATTTGGCATGCATCGATGGTAGTAGACAAAGAAGGTGAAGCTGAAGACGAAGCCTTACGAACACTAGACGTGCTACGAGGACTATACACCTTAGATCTATTCTCAATTATCACCAAAGCTTCCTCAACCGTTTTACACAATAAATTACCACCCGCGGAGGCATTCAAATAATCCCTTTCATGATCATTAAGTCCATTGTAAAACGTGTCAATTTGATGCAAGTCGGAAAAACCGTGATGAGGACATTCATGTAACATTTACTTAAACCTATTCCAAGCCGTTGAAAAACTTCAATTAAACTCTTGTGAAAACTTTGAAATCTCGTTTTTCAAGTGCGTAGTTTAAGAGGGCGGAAAAAATTGGTTCACAAACTTAGACACGAGATCCTTCCACGTCAATATAGAATTGGGTGGCTCTTTCTCCAACCAAATTTTTGTGGGCCCCGCTAAGGAATACGGAAAAAGCATCATCTTAATCGAGTCATTCGAGACATCCTTAAACTTGCAAGTGGCGGTAAGACGATTGAATTGGCGGATATGGTTGTGTGGATTGTCCTTCTCATCACCACGGAATTTGTTGTTTTGGATCATCGACAACAAACCCGTTTTCACCTCAAAATTCTCCGCAAGTATAGCGAGAATCACAATAGCCTCTCCATAACCCTCACTGGGTGCTTGAAGTAACTCCATCATAGTTCGATTCGCCATGGTTGGTGCTTCTCTTACAATGGGTTAGTCAATAGGAGACTCCTCACTAGAAAGATTGGGAGTGGGAGTTTTGTTCTTTCATTTACGTGCACGTCTTGCTTGATTACGAGTTAGCATAAACGTCACGTACAACGAGGGGACGAGCAAAGAAGATTCTTTTTGGTGTTTTTGTATTTTTCAATTTTTTCTGGTTTTTGGTTGTATTAACCTTTTTGGATCTTGGTGAATGTATTAAGTAGACAAAAATCTACAAATCTCCTCCTTAATCAAATCTCTCGATTAAAGAAGCCTCAAGGAATGAAAACGATCACGTGAAGTGAACGCCATCGATTAGCTTTGGGCGGCAAAACCATCGATTAGCTCTCAAAATCAATGAAAACCAAGAAAAAATATATGATACTTAGTAATACTTTGGGCGGCAAAACCATCGATTAGCTCTCAAAATCAAATACTCACAAGCAAGCGGGGAAACGAGGCGGCGCGAAGCACTTAAGAGCCTTTTTCCTTAGGATATATTTTATAATATCCGCCTTATACCCACCTTATAGTTTGTATTTCTCAAGATTAAGCTTCACGAAAGTATTTATCTATTTTTGCCTTTTTCTTTGGTTTGAGATTCGAATACAATGATTGGGTAATGACCTCCCAAGTCAAGGTTGTGATTTCTCACGTATTTGGAGTAGTTGTGAATTTATTGTTCTACGTATACACTATAGTAATAGTATTCACACAAAAACCGAAAACCGATAATACGTATTAGTAGAGTGCTACTAATACAAATACTATTTTGGTTAGTATATAAAAAAAACAACAATTCCAAATCAAAACACAAGATGCCTCCCCAGCAGCGGCGCCAAAATGATGTAGTGATTTTACTACTCTTTAGGAAAAGAGAGCAAAAAGGGTAAGTACGACGATTTAGGAAAACCGTGTGTAAATGACCCTAAAATGAGTTCGTTCTCAAGGAGGCTTGGTGTGTATGTGATGAAATGATTATCTTTGTGATTATACTTTTGAGAAAGAAAAATAGAAATGATATTAGAAGAGAATGACGGTTACGAAGACGGATTAAACTAAGTCGAAAAAGGTGTACACGTAAAACCGTAAAAACACTAAAATTAAAATTTTAACCTAAAAATTCCTAAAAATTACCAAAAATCCACAATAATATTCTAAGAGTTTACAAAAAATCCAAACTTGCCAAAACCTTTTAATTAATTAGATAATGACTTTTTTAATGCTAATTAAAGCCCTAAAAATCAAAATTAATTATTAAAAAGTCCCAAACAAGATCTTAAAGTTTGTAAACCTCAAAAATACCCTAATTAAGCTAAAAAGTATTTTTCAAAATTTTAAAACCACTAAAAACTATTTTTAAACAATTAAAAACTACTAAAATCAATTAAAACTTAAATTAATTCTAGAAAATGATTAAAAGACTCTAAAAATATTTGGAAAGTTGAAAAATTTCAAATGACATAATTAAGCAAAATCAACAAAGAATTTTCAAATAAGCTGACTCAATAAGCTGGAAAAAGCAAATAAGCACTTATGTAAAAGTCAAATAAGTTGGTTTTCTAGTAAAAAGTCAAAGTCAAAGTCCAATAAGCTCCAGTCTACTCAAATGGGTCAAATAATGAAGATCTATCACAAAAAATAAGTTGTTGCAAGTCTGGATAAGCTAAAATAGCTTATTGATAAGCTGAGTACCTGTTTACACTAGCAGGGGCTAGTTTTGGGTGTTGAGCAGTGGGAACTTTTCCCACTGCTTGACTTATAGACTTTTTTTGTCTTTAGTGAACTTTTTTGGGATTCATATTACACAAAGGCACCCAAATGATCTTTGGGTCATAAGGAGTCAATAACAATCAAAAATTCACAAACACAATCACCCAATTTGCACAGATTAATCAATAAAGCACCAGATGTTGCACAGACATGAACAAATAAGCAGAACAGGTTCAATAAGCACTTATAGCAATTTTCAGCCAACCAAATTCAACCAAATGCATACACAAGCTATATTAAACTCAAATAAACAAGTCTTAATATGTTTCATGCAATGATTCAAAGAATTAAGCAAGATTCAAGCACCTTAAGTTACTGATGAACACCAGAACATGCAATTTTTCACTTTGCTGATGTATTTGACACACAAGCCAGATTCAACACCTCAGATCTATCAAGTATGTTATCTTAATGATGTTTAAACAGATTTTATCCCTAAACATGCATAAACTCTAGGTTTTCCTAAAATTTTAGGTCAAAAACAGTCAAACTCACAAAGTTATAGCACAATCTTTGATTCAAGTTTTCAAACCACAAAACTTGCAGCAAAACACTCTCAAACAAGTGTATATCAGATACCAAGCACAAATAACAACTCCTAACAACATAATACCAAGATGCAATCACAAACAGGTAATCCCAAACACCCCTTTAACTTTTCAAAACCAATTTTTTCAAAGGAAAAGTGAGATTCAAGACCACCCAAGCTCAAATAAACACAATAACAACTAAGAACAACAGATTCAAGCAAGAATAAGCCACAAAATACACAAGAACATAGGAAACACTCAAATATCACAAATATCCAAAATATTTTCAGATTTTGGGATTAAGGTGTGTACCTCATGGATGTGCATCCACACCCACGGATTTTGAGCTTATGTGCTAGCAAGAACAAGCACAAGCTTCCACAACAAAGCCTGCTAAGAATCAACAAGGTTAGAAGCACAAGTATAAAATCAGAAATATGAAAAATCCTTGATTGATGCAACTCTTGTCCTCCACACTTGATTATCCCCAAGTTATAAGCTTCACCACACCTTGATAACACAATATCAGGATGCTATGATCAGCCCTATAGCCCAAGAATTCCAAGATAGACCAAGAACTTAGCAAAATATCAAGAAAATGAAGAAAATGTGCAAACTTTTGCACACTCCTCTTTTGGAAACAGGTTTTGGATTCAAGAATACAGAACAAAGAACAATAATAAGCAGGTTATAACAATGGCACTTGAGCTTTCTTCAACATTTCAAACACATTTCATTAAACTTGAAAAGGATTTACAGAAAAGTGAACTTAGGAAAATTCAAGAGCAAAAAACAAATGTAGTGACCTAGGGCCTTTATATAGGCATACATGAACTAGTAAGCAGTTTAAAAACGTAAACCCTAATGTTGTTGAAGCCCAAAAATGCCCTTGGAGTCTCTTGTCTTCTTTGGAGAATCATGTGACTGGTTTTGGAGTTTTGTAAGTGCTGGCAAGTGCAAAGTTGATCCAAAGGTGTGTAACAAGCTTAAGATGTAAGCTAGAATTGAGCCCGTTGGATGGCTGGCAAATTCTTTGTCTTCTTCCCTTTTGACGTAGCAGGGGAGGCCCCATGCAGCATGTGGGTTGGTGGGGGGTTAAGTTTATGGGTTGGGTTGTGATTAGGAGACCACTAATCAAGATTCTGGAGGTTTTTAGGGCTTAATTACAAGTAATTAAGAAATCCCTAATTGTGTTCTTATGATGAATAGTGGGTGTTTTGATCCGGTTTTGTTTTTTAAAAAAGGTGTTAAGCGCCGTTTTATTAAACTAATCCAGATTAGTTAAGGTAGTTGTGAGTGGGATGGTGATGTGGCTAAAAGATGGAGTCTGATTGGTGGAGAAGTGGTAGTGGGGCACGTGTCACCCTACTACTGGTCTAGGTAAGGTTATTTTTTTGACATGTTTTACCCCTTTACTCTCTAGTCCTTTTCATTTGCAAATAAATCTGGCCAAACTTGTTTCCCTCTGTTAAAGAAGTTTTGATTTTCACACTTTTGCCCCAAATACTTTTCCAAAGTATTTTCAGGGGTATTTCTTGCCATTTTGTGATACTTAAAGGGTTGTTTTGGCATTTTGTTGATGGATAATGGTCTTGACTTGCATGATTGATATTTTGGAGGACTGAAATTGCCAAGTCTTGTTTGATGAGGGACCATTCTTGCCAAATGTTGAAAGTCAAGGGTCCTTTTTGTATTTTTGGGATTTTCAAAGGACCAAACTTGTAATTTCTTGTACTTTGAAGGACTTCAAGATGTATTTGACTTTGTAGAGGATAATGGTTGACAATTTAGCTTTGTTGAGGGGCTAAACTTGCCAAATCTTCAAAGTGGAGGGCCCTTTTGTAATTTTGACAAACTTTAGGGACCAATCTTGTAATTATGAAGATACAAGGGTATAAAGTGTCAATTCTTCCATATTGGAGGACCCTTCTTCATAATTCTTCAAATCTTCAAGGTTTTCTTGGGAAAATTCTTCATTACGGCTTGGTTCATTGTGCGGCTTCGTTTCCCGTGTTCGTTTTTTGTATGATTCTTGTGATCTTTTGTTATTTTCTCAATATCCGTACCTAAAATACACAAGCAACAAACACCGGCATATATATGGGTATTTTGATGATATTTAATGCATTTTAAGCCCTATTTGGACGATGAGACTATGTATAAAAGCAGTCTCATCAACAAACAACAAGTAAAAGAAGAAATAAATTATTTAGCACCTCTTTCCAATACTGATTGAAAGTGCGTTGCTGTGTAAGAAGAAGGATAGCTATACTGATTCGGTATACTCTAAAGACGCCCTCGGTACAATATTTACGATCTCGCAAAGATTTTTCAGTGAATTTACATTTACTGATCCAATCTTTTACGAAATCGATCCCCTTTTGACTGTACAAGAATATGTGGAGCTCGGCATGTCTGGAAGCACAGGAGAACGTTCTTTTGCTGATATTATTACCAGTATTTGTTACTGGGTCATTCATAGCATTACTATACCTTCCCTATTCATTGCGGGTTGGTTATTCGTCATCACTGGTTTAGCTTACGATGTGTTTGGAAGCCCTCGGCGAAACGAGTATTTCACAGAGAACCGACAAGGAATTCCATTAATCACCGTCCGTTTTGATTTTTTTGGAACAACTCGATGAATTTAGTAGATCTTTTTAGGAGGCCTCAATGACCATAGATCGAACCTATCCAATTTTTACAGTGCGATGGTTGGTTGTTCACGGTCTAGCTGTACCTACCGTTTCTTTTTTGGGGTCAATATCAGCAATGCAGTTCATACAAAGATAAACCTAATACGAATTATAGAGCTATGACACAATCAAACCCAAACGAACAAAGTGTTGAATTGAATCGTACCAGCCTCTACTGGGGGTTATTACTCATTTTTGTACTTGCTGTTTTATTTTCCAATTATTTCTTTAATTAATAAAACGAGAGACAACTAAAATAATAGACTAATTATTATAGGTATTCTCTCTTTTAGCCCATTCGGAAGGATCTCATCTTATAATTATCCATGACTGTTTATGTCTCTAGTATGTGTCACACCCCACCATGGCGGAATATGGGGCGCGACGTATGGATATCATCACAACATGGCGTGTCTATAGAAATAACTATATGAAATAAGAAATGTCATAAAATGGTGACACAAAAGTCATGACAATATCTCATCAAATGTAGGAGTCTAGGTAAGTAGGTAACAGTCCTACCACTTACCCAAGAAAAACAATAAAAATAAACCAAACAAACATATAGGTGCCAACATGTATCACTTATCAAAAAAAAACATGAAGGTAAACTAAGAAGGAACGGGGATCTCCTTCTGTATGCAATCCTAAGGCATCCAAGTCTAGCCACTTCTATCCTCAAGCTTAAACACATTCACACCTGAAAGAGACACTAAAACACGTCAACATAAAGTTGGAGAGAGTCATAGGTTTAGACTCCAACGCTAAATCAGTTACAAGCTGTGAATAACAACCATCAACACAATAACATATGGACAATGTGTTACAAGTATGCATTAACAACTAGCCTTCAAGATAAATCAATCATCACAATTCCAAGGCATCACGCCTTACCAACAACCATAATTACCAAGGCATCACGTCTTACCAACAACCACAATTTCCAAGGCATCACGCCTTACCAACAACCATGGTACCATAGGCGCCCATACACCTATGTACCTATCCCAAGGCCACTACCTTGTCATTTTACATTGTTACCATAGACGATCACGCTATGTACCTATCCCAAGGCCCCTACCTTGTCAAACCACAATAACTGAGACGGCACGTGTCCCCCGATCCAAATCATACACAATCAAGAATCACATAGCAGTTAATCACACAATGTACACACAAGTCCATCTCAAATCACAAAAACATTCACAACATCAATTTAGAAAATAACTCAACATAGTGTCTCTTCCATCCCATCTGGAAGTCAAAATCAATAATAAACATGGGACTATGAAACTCACCTGATTGCTTCTTCACAAGTCCTCGCACTAGCAACAAGCTAACAAACCAAAAACACGCAATCAATACATGAACCAATCACTAAGATGGATCATCAACCTATGATGGACATCTAGCCTATTCCCATATGAATACCTCATTTATAAGCTCTAATCACCCCATTACCCTTCCTTAACAAGTCCTTAACTTGGTTAAGTTTAATAACTATCCCGTTCATATTTTACACAAAACAATCCCAGTTTTTAGGTCTCAAAACATTAATTCAAACGTCCACTTAAACATACCCATGGTTTCTATAAAAGGAATATTCATACTTTTAAATATGTTAGATAAAACCTCCCACTTGCCCTAACCTTAAAGCTACTGTTAAGGCCCCGATATATGTATATATATTTCTACCTATACAGAATTCACTGATTTTAAACGTATGAAAAGTTTGTTACCATTTGAGGGTCTTACCCTAAACCAAAATCTTATCCCAAGTGCAGATACTTACTACAATATATAAAACATCTCTCATGCTCGTGAGAAGATCCCAATGCAACCCTAAGTACCCCAAACAACCCAAAACATAAAAAGAAAACAGGCTGACTTCAAAACTGTTTTGACCTCCAACAGTTGTAACCTGTTTTTGACCCACTTCCCGACCTCATATTTAACTCTAGTTTCTTGCATTGGAAAGCCACTTCAAATAGATTTCCAGGGATATGTGGATCGCAAAATAAGAGTTTGTAGAACTCCCAATATGATCAAAAAATTGACTCAAAATTCTGCCCAGTTTTTAAAAACGGGTTTAACAAAATCAACCTCATTAATTAACCCTAATCCCTCTAATTACAAGCCCTAATTTATGTAATCATCATATTATGATTAATACAACATTAATTTACTGTTTTTAAATTAAACTCTAACCTAAATCCATCATAAGATGATTAAAGAAATCATAAAAACAATTTAATTGAAAAGGGTTTAAAGATTTTACCTTAGATTTTTTTGGAAAACAAGATTTTTGATGAAGAAACCTAATTTTCTCCATGGATGTCGACCCATACTTGATCTCCATGGATTTTATGAAGTGTTTTGATAAAAATAAGGCTTTCTATACTTTCCTAACAAGTCCTTGGCCCATATACAAAAGCCCGGTTCCCTTTTTCCCTTTTTTCCCCTTTTCTTTTCTTTGATGCGTCTAAACCGACCCAAACACCCCTAATTTCGTTTTTTTTATTTAATATTATGTTATTAACATTACCTTAATTTACCTTAATTTATTTCAGCTCCTAAAGCTTTCAAAACCTCAAACCGTCAAACTAGTCAAATTTACGCGTTTTACCGTAAAAGACGTAAAATATACACTTTTAATAAAAATCTCAAATTTTGAAATAAACTTTATAACTAAGTCCTAAATGACTTAAAACCATCCCGAAAAATATTCATATGACTAATTACCTCATCCGAGACCTCTAAATGCTAAACCGTAAATCGTAAAAATACGATTTTCTAGAATACATATACGTATACGTAAAACCACTAAATAACACCATCTCACTTCATAGTCACCACCATGTGAACTCATGAACATGAAATCATCACACATCGTTTCACTCACAAGGTACCCCGTACCGGAAACGATATCCAAACCACAATCTATTCACACCAATTAGCACATAAACACGTAAAGACACGTAACTAACACAAAACAAAACTAAGTGATGAACCTCAAAACCAGGGTTGTCACATCACTCCCTCCTAATAGAAATCTCGTCCCGAGATTTACTCCTTAGGATCAAACACACAAACAACAAACCACATGAGGATACTTGTTCTAAACGAACTCCTCTCATTTCCATGTGAACTTTAGTTCAAGTTTCAAAATACCACATATATAAACCAAAAATAATTAAACTCATTGCCAAACTCTTGACCTCACAGTCAATAAATCTCACAGATGACTCTTTGATAAAACAAAGACTCTTACTAACACAAGTCCCGAATAACCGTACATGCAAAATGCATTCTCAAACAACCTTTACCAATCTCAATACATGAAATGTATCATGTATGCAACTCATTTCCCCCAGGTAATTCTATGCTCATAAGCTAATGGTCCGATCTTTCCAAAGATCATAAATGGACCTACAAAACTCTACATCAACTCTTCCATTTTACCAAAACGTACCACCCGTTACTATGGGTGAAACTTCATACATAACTCTGTCACTAACTCTAGTGGTTTCCTCCTTTTCTACATAGCCATCAGTTCTTCCAATCCAAATCAACTTATGATCTATACACATCATCAAAAAGACGGTTATCTCGGTTAGACCAAGCCCTTCGTCCCTATGGCACATCACACCTATAACTCCTCATCCATTCGATACTAAGCCTCCCAAACAATCAATATAGGTCAGTGTCATTTCCTTTTCCACACTACGACAGCATTAGCCTACGTTGTGCTTTATTCTACTCATTAGGCTCTACCAAAGTTTTACCTTCGGTACCTATCTCGACCTATTTCATTCATGCTTCGCTTCTATACACACTTCCTTCTTTCTTCCTCAACTCCTACCATACATCACGATGTGATGCTTCCCATCGTTTCTTCCCTTGCCATAATCCTTCATAAGGCATTCCATACATATTAGGCTAACTTTTACGCAGAACCCTCTATTCCATCACATCCGTACGCAATCCTTCCAACTTCTCAACTATGTGACTTCTCCTTCCTCTTGAAATATGTGATGAATTAATCAGTCTATCGACTATCACCCAACTCCCATCGTACTTAATCCTCCACCGCATTATGTATCCCTTCCACCAACTTCGTCCTTACATCGCCCTTTCTAAGCTGCTCCTATCTATGTAGGAAGTATAGTCTACGTCCTTTTCTCCATATGATTGTCCAAGCCACGCAACATACATGTTGACGCGTTCTCTGCTTTAGACAACTCAACTCGTGCAACCTACATCCTTCATCCAAACCACCCTAATGCGTCATCCATATAGTTCAAGTTCATCTCAGCTTCACTTCATTCTTCTTACTCCAAGTCTCATCAACCATGCTTGCCTTTCCCAAATGGTACTTGGCCTTGCAATTTTCTTACATCACTTAACTCCACCCATCATCTTTGTCAAATGTTCAATCAAGATGATTGAGTATGTGTTGGAGACGTTCATGATCTGTATAGATCATTCTCTACGTCTCGTACACCAAATGCCTCTAGCATTCTAGGCAGATATAACAATCCATCTCCACTAACTAAGTCTATCCAGTTCTTCCAAATCTTCAGTTCCTGCAACGTATAAGCAACCGCCTTTCTTTGTCGTTCTCGTATACATCCAAATCCTTGCTCCACGTATCATCATGCTTCGCGAATTCATCCAGTCCTTCCGATAATGCCAAGATCGGCTCATTATCTAATCCACCTCTTCAGCCTCCAAAATGCTTCCTCATCCTTCTTCACTTTGCCCATTGCTGGTTCCATGATATGCCATCATCTCTAACTACTCATCATGGTAAACTTAATACTAAAACTCACACTCAAAAATCTCGCGTATAACTCCACTCCAAAACCAACACATAATTCGCCTCACTCTCCTTCTCAGATTTGAGTAGATCAAGACGTCGTCGATGCTCCCGATGACAACTCGTTTATACACGTTCATGCACACTTGGTTCATTGACACCGTGAAAACCGCTAGTGCTTTGGCGAAGCCAAATGCATAACCGTAAACCCGAAGCGTTCATACAACATCCTTAGCAGTTTCAACTATGTCCTCCTTGCATCCTCTATTAGCGGCAATACGAATAAATTCCTACCTCGTTCTACTTGCGAAATTCTACACGCATTTTAACAGACCAACACTTCCTCTCATCAGACCACATTAGTTCGTCTACGAACTTCTTTCCTCCCCACTAAGGGTATTCCGACCGTTCTCTCATGGTCACCTACTTAATCGTGTAGGCGCGACTAACTCTTTCATATGAGTACCTCAACGCTCCCGAACAATACAAAACCAAAACTACATCTGAATCCATCAGATACGATCAGCGAATCAAACCCACGGATAACTAACGACATTTCACGTGTACCAGTTAAAACAAGTAAAAAACGAAGAGTCTCAAAAGAAAACTCAAACCCAAAATGTGTATCAATTCAAAATGACCCATGACAACGAAAAATAATCCAAGAAACACCCAAAGGCAACCAAACATATTACGCCCCGCGACATATTTTTTTTTATACCGTGCAAAAGATCGACTTTTCCAAAAGAATATATATCTTTTTCTTATTATTATTTATTATTACCTCCCACATCTATGTGACTCAAACAATCTACAAACAACCCACTTTACGAACTCAAAACTCAACTCAAAACTAGGTATCACGTGCATCCCAAATCATAAAAATAAACTACTATTCAAACTCAACCTCTAACCCGACACTTGTACAATAATTTGGGCCAAGATACTGACCTCCCATGACTATACGTTCTGAATATTTGAAAAGTACGTTCCGAGTACATAATTTTTGGCTTTTGAATCACTCAAAAATCTCTAAAAACGAACAAGTTATGACCAAATCAGTTTTATACTAGTTGTTTTAAAAAAAACTAAAGAATAAACTTAGTGATCAATGTAATCCTTTTAAATGACAGATATAATTGTATTTGAAATCTTCATAAACTCAATTTAACCTTGTATAAATAATTAAAAATGACATAAATCGGTCAAACTCAATTATATAAACTATGTAGGTAGAAAGAAATTTTTACTTCGCTTTATTTCAAAGAAATTCTTTTAGAATTTGAAATATATAAGTGTTGATTAAAAAGAAATCTTATGTTACATCTTGTTTCAAACACGACTCCAACACCTTACCCTTATTTTACCGAATACAACCAACCATCTAACTCAATATATACCGACCAAAAGAAATCCAAGACCCAACACAAAAGATTTCATTATCTAAAAAGAAATCCCAAGTTATTTCAATAGACTTGAAACCAAAAACACCATTTTAAAACGTACACGTGAAATACGAAACTCAAAGAATACGCTACAAGACACACTTCAAAAGATTCAAAACGTCGTTGGAACTCCAACAAACTCCAGCACCATAAAACACGAACAAACACAAGGTACGTTCAAGTTATAATAACTAGTGAACGACCATATACCATAACCTAACACGTAGTAGTATATAGACATCTGCATATATATACCTATTAAATCTCCCAAAACATACTCGTTATCATACATATCAAGTCGATCGCGTCATACACTCGTTTTTCCATACGAGTAATCACCTTTTCACCATCTCACCATGCCGCAACAAGGCACAAAACCCATATATTATAAATATACCCAAAATCCACATCTCATCATATACAAGCATGTACTAACTCTCTTTCATGCAATCATACTTGAGAACCCATTGAAGTTGTGGTACTTGTATAACTATGTTGGCCACCATACTTATACAATTACCCTTTCCCCAATGCACTCCCTCCTATGATGACACTTATAAGAATCAATGCAACATATAACACATAAATCTATCTACTCACATAAGCTCATAACCACATAACCAAATAGGTCCAAAACCCCATCTATTAAAATAACATAGTAAAACTCTTAGAATACCGAAATCCATAGTCTAACTAAAACAACATAGACTAAATCCAAAACAAAAAACATAATCAGTTATAAGTCATGTCGCCCATAAGAGTGGAAACAACTTAAAATCCTTCCTACCCATGTACTCCTAGTAACTCGAACCACCACACGATTCTTAGGGAACATGACTTAAACATCAAAAGAAAAATAACATACCTCAGGTATGTAAAATAACTCGACAAAAGATAGAAACTACCTTGTACCAAATTATGTACTATAATGTACAATTTAAGCAAAATACAACAATGACTAGCGTGGACGATTATGGTTCAACCCGCACTAGTCACAAACCCGAAAAGAAAATAACATGTGACTAAGTATGAACATACTATGGTTCAATTCATACTAGTCAAAACATCACAATAAATAACATCCAAACACATCAATTATTATAAAATGCACACATACTCCTATGACGCCTATATGTAGGGACCCTTAAGTTATAGACTAGGCTACACGACTAGGCAACCTAATTCTCTATAACCATTGGCTCTGATACCATTCTGTCACACCCCACCATGGCGGAATATGGGGCGCGACGTATGGATATCATCACAACATGGCGTGTCTATAGAGATAACTATATGAAATAAGAAATGTCATAAAATGGTGACACAAAAGTCATGACAATATCTCATCAAATGTAGGAGTCTAGGTAAGTAGGTAACAGTCCTACCACTTACCCAAGAAAAACAATAAACATAAACCAAACAAACCTATAGGTGCCAACATGTATCACTTATAAAAAAAAACATAAAGGTAAACTAAGAAGGAACGGGGATCTCCTTCTATATGCAATCCTAAGGCATCCAAGTCTAGCCACTTCTATCATCAAGCTTAAACACATTCACACCTGAAAGAGACACTAAAACATGTCAACATAAAGTTGGTGAGAGTCAAAGGTTTAGACTCTAACGCTAAATCAGTTAAAAGCTGTGAATAACAACCATCAACACAATAACATATGGAAAATGTGTTACAAGTATGCATTAACAACTAGCATTCAAGATAAATCAATCATCACAATTTCCAAGGCATCACGCCTTACCAACAACCATGGTACCATAGGCGCCCATACACCTATGTACCTATCCCAAGGCCAATACCTTGTCATTTTACATTGGTCCCATAGACGATCACGCTATGTACCTATCCCAAGGCCCCTACCTTGTCAAACCACAATAACTGAGACGGCACGTGTCCCCCGATCCAAATCATACACAATCAAGAATCACATAGCAGTTAATCATACAATGTACACACAAGTCCATCTCAAATCACAAAAACATTCACAGCATCAATTTAGAAAATAACTCAACATAGTGTCTCTTCTATCCCATCTGGAAGTCAAAATCAATAATAAACTTGGGACTATGAAACTCACCTGATTGCTTCTTCACAAGTCCTCGCACTAGCAACAAGCTAACAAACCAAAAACACGCAATCAATAAATGAACCAATCAATAAGATGGCTCATCAACCTATGATGGACATCTAGCCTATTCCCATATAAATACCTCATTGATAAGCTCTAATCACCCCATTACCCTTCCTTAACAAGTCCTTAACTTGGTTAAGTTTAATAACTATCCCGTTCATATTTTACACAAAACAGTCCCAGTTTTTAGGTCTCAAAACTTTAAGTCAAATGTCCACTTAAACATACCCATGGTTTCTGTAAAAGGAATATTCATACTTTTACATATGTTAGCTAAAACCTCCCACTTGCCCTAACCTTAAAGCTACTGTTAAGACCCCGATATATGTATATATAGTTCTACCTATCCAGAATTCACTGATTTTAAACGTATGAAACGTTTGTTACCATTAGAGGGTCTTACCCTAAACTAAAATCTTAGCCCAAGTGCAGATACTTACTACATTATATAAACCATCTCTCATGCTCATGAGAAGATCCCAATGCAACCCTAAGTACCCCAAACAACCCAAAACATAAAAAGAAAACAGGCTGACTTCAAAACTCTTTTGACCTCCGACTGTTGTAACCTGTTTTTGACCCACTTCCCGACCTCCAATTTAACTCTAGTTTCTTGCATTGGAAAGCCACTTCAAATAGGTTTCCAGGGATATGTGGATCGCAAAATAAGAGTTTGTAGAACTCCCAATATGATCAAAACAATTGACTCAAAATTCTGCCCAGTTTTTAAAAACGGGTTTAACAAAATCAACCTCATTAATTAACCCTAATCCCTCTAATTACAAGCCCTAATTTATGTAATCATAATATTGTGATTAATAAAACATTAATTTACTGTTTTTAAATTAAACCCTAACCTAAATCCATCATAAGATAATTAAAGAAATCATAAAAACAATTTAATTGAAAAGGGTTTGAAGATTTTACCTTAGATTTTTTTGGAAAACAAGATTTTTGATGAAGAACCCTAATTTTCTCCATGGATGTCGACCCATACTTGATCTCCAGGGATTTTATGAAGTATTTTGATAAAAATAAGGCTTTCTATACTTTCCTAACAAGTCCTTGGCCCATATACAAAAGCCCGGTTCCCTTTTCCCTTTTTTTCCCATTTTTTTTCTTTGGTGCGTCTAAACCGACCCAAACACCCCTAATTTCGTTTTTTTATTATTTAATATTATGTTATTAACATTACCTTAATTTACCTTAATTTATTTCAGCTCCTAAACCTTCCAAAACCTCAAAACCGTCAAACTAGTCAAATTTACGCGTTTTACCGTAAAAGACGTAAAATATACACTTTTGATAAAAATCTCAAATTTTGAAACTTTATAACTAAGTCCTAAATGACTTAAAACCATCCCGAAAAATATTCATATGACTAATTACCTCATCCGAGGCCTCTAAATGCTAAACCGTAAATCGTAAAAATACGATTTTCTAGAATACATATACGTATACGTAAAACCACTAAATAACACCATCTCACTTCATAGTCACCACCATGTGAACTCATGAACATGAAATCATCACACATCGTTTCACTCACAAGGTACCCCGTACCGGAAACGATATCCAAACCACAATCTATTCACACCAATTAGCACATAAACACGTAAAGACACGTAACTAGCACAAAACAAAACTAAGTGACGAACCTCAAAACCAGGGTTGTCACAGTATGACCACTTGATAAAATGTGGAGGGAAGTGGGGTAAATGGCCGATACTACTGGAAGAATTCCTCTTTGGATAATAGGTACTGTAGCTAGTATTCTTGTGATCGGTTTAGTAGGCGTTTTCTTTTATGGTTCATATTCCGGATTGGTTCATCCCTATAGTAATCTGATGAATTGAGTTGTAGACATGAAAGCGTAAGAACTCAACGGATTCCCTTTTTTGTTTGTCTGATTTAAGGTAGAAGGTCCCGTTGAGTTCTTAAATATTTTTTTATAGGTTCATTGACGAAGTTCTATTTACTCAACAAATTTTACTCTTTTCTTTTGTTTGTCCACCAATTTTTATAGTATACGTAATTTCTAATTATTCTAATAGAATTTATAATATAATCATTAGTTAATAAAATACGAAATAACTCCAAAAAACGTTATGATACATTTGTAAAAAACAGAAACTAACACTAGGAATGTTTGACGAATAGTATAAAGAATCATTATTATTTCGACACAAGAAAAGGATTTTCACACCCCTTTTCTTGTGTCGAAGACTAGGAAGACGAATAAACCCTCCCATAAATATTTGCTCTCTGCGTTTATATTTATATATACGTTCTATTTCCCGTTTACTTTTGGATAGGATCTAGCCAAAGTGAAATGGATTAGAATCAAATGCATTTTTGACATTTCAATATGACAATAGCAACATAATAGCATCGCCCAAATAAAAAAAGAAGAAGAAGGGGTCAAGTCAAATAGTCTTTCTTAATACTATGTCTAGGAATGTCGTACAAGGAATTCCCGGCATCTCGTAGAAAAAGAGTCTAAAAGAACAAAATTCTTTTTATAATTTCATTTTTTATCATAGGTAATTGTTCTTTTTACAAACTTGATTTCGATAAATACGCCCGTCTAGAAATTTATTTCGGACAATTGAACCTTCTCGAACTGTTTCTTTTTAAGAACCAAAAATATTTGTGCCAAAATAAAGAATCCGAAGAAGAACAAAAGACCTTGTACACGTAATGGATCTTGAAGTACTATTTCTGCATCTCCCTGACCAAATCCGCCCACATTAGGATTACTTGTCAACGGTTGATCCTATTTGATATATTCACCTTCTAAAACAAGAAGTTCTGGCCCCGGAGGGATAATATCAACCACTTGACGCCCATCAGATGCATTTTCTATGGTTATTTCTTATCCCCCTTTTCTTTTTGTAGGATTTTGCTTACTATACCTGATGCTGTAGCATTATAAACTGTATTGTTACTCTTGCTTCCGTCAGGATAAATTTAGCCCCTTCCTCTGTTTCCGCCTACGTATATAGGATATTTTAAGAAGTGAGTGTCTTTCTTAGTAGCGGGGTCCGGGGAAAGAATAGGAAAGTTGATTTAACTATATTTCTTACCAGGAACAGGGCCTATGACAAGAATATTTTTTTTATTGGGGCGATAACTCTGAAAAGACAGATTGCCCATCTTTTCTTTTATCTCGGGGGAAATACGATCGGGAGGGGCTAATTCAAAACCCTCTAGTAAAATAAGAACTGCCCCTACATTCAAACCCCCCTTTTTACCATTAGCAAGAACTTGTTTCAGTTGCATATCATAGGGAATTCGAACAACTGCTTCAAATACAGCATCCGGAAGTACCGCTTACGGAACCTCAATATCCACTGGTTTATTAGCTAAATGGAAATTGGCGCATACAATACGTCCAGTAGCTTCTCGCGGATTTTCATAACCCTGCTGTGCAAAAATGGGATATGCATTTGAAATGGATGTACGAGTTATGATATATATCATGAGCAATATGGAAATAGATCGAGTAATCTGTTCCTTTATCCAAGAAAAAGTATTTCTAGTTTGCATGGTCCAACCATTGATCCCGAAAATTTATACAATAAATTGGGGTAGGTCACTAATGGAGTTTCCTCTCCACGATTCTGTTATTTAATGGAATAATAATAATTTGACTAGATTAATTTAAATATATAGGAATATAGGATGAATCTCTAGATGGGTAGAAATATAAAGTTTTTTCAATGCTTTCCTTATGTACAACCGCAAAATAATAAATAATAAAAAACATTATAATTAGATTAGATAGATAATTTTTCAGTCATTCATTGAATGATAAATCACTACAAGTGACGGAGATACGCGATTTAAATAACGGAAAATCCAATATTTTAAAATTATATCTAGAATGACTGGAAAAGTGGAAACAAGGCCAGATATAATTTGATCATTATGAACAAATCCAAAATCCTTTTAGACAAAGCCAATCAGGAGTTCCCAACCATGGGGCGAATGAAATCCGATACATAAATCAGTTAATAAATGAAGAGAAAAAGCTTTTATTGTGTCACTTAAGTTATATAGGAATTCCTGAGCCCAAGAGTTAAGAATAAGAAGTTCTTTATTACCCAAAATAGAATAACCACTTAGAATAATGAAACAGATTATATTTGTCGAGAAGTGAAAAATCATATGAATACGACCCTCTTTGTGTATCTTGATTAATTGGATTGTTTCTTTGTGAATTCCTATACGATGGTTTTGTAGATGCGTCTCCGAGTATTCTTTGATCATTTCCTTCAAGAGCAGGAGTTCCTTTAATTCTTTGAATTTTTCTAGAATACTATTTTCTTCAATATCATTCAAAAAAGTTTCGGATTGCCTAGTATTCCACCAATTTGTAATCCATGATTCCAGACTTTTTTGAAATGAGAGCGAAATCCACCAAGGCAAAAATACTATAGATGCAAGATAGAAAAGAGGAGTTAATGCTTTCTTTTTTTTCATTTTTATATGTGAATTGTTAATGAATTCGTCTACTTTATGTAATATAATATTTCTCTCACGCATCAGTTCTATTACAATTTATCGAATCTATAATCTATTCACTCTTTTTTATTATTATTTCCATAATGTCTGCTTTGACTCGAAGGGATGTTCTGAAGAAATTTCGATTAAGTTATGTTATACAAAAAGAGGATTCTTGCGTTTTTTCCCTCGTGCTGAGAAAGCATGAATTTGTCGGCTCATTTCTTAAAATACTTCAATTGGTACGCGCAAGAAATAGGCAATTCAGCAGCTTTTTGTTCCATTTCCCGTGGAGTAAAATTCTCATCAGTACGAGTCAATGGAATGGCTCCCTGGCCTTTGCTATCCATATAAAGGACACGACGAGCATAAATACCCCCTTTAACTTCTATTCTGACGGACTGAATATCTTTTATAAGAAATCGGAGGAAGACCCGACGATTTTTTCCAGGAAATCCCCAACGAAAAATACACACTATTCCGTCTTTTCTATCAAATCGATCATAACCACTACCTACATTTCACGAAATTGTGCACCACAAATAAGAGCTAATAAAAAGACCCGCAATCCCATAGAAAGACATCACAATTCCTTGTGGAAAAAAAATGATTTCCTGAGACGGAAATAAAGATATCAGATTTCTACCAAGATAACTAGAGGTTCCAACCAACAAGAAGCCTAATGAACCTAAAAAGGATAACAGCCCAGCCGAAATTACTTGTTTTTCGAGCCCCTGTTATAGGTTCTATCCATATATGTTCTGATCAACAACTCATACTTGGTCCAATTGCTTTTTTTGGAATTGAGAGAATACCCCAAATGAATTTCACTTTAGTCCTTTTGTTTCCGAAGTAACTAGCATCAACTAGCAATAGTTTTATGTGAACCTTTAGGAGTAATTCATTAAATTGGTTAGATCTAAACTAATAACATACCCTTCGTATGATCTCACTAAAGATAGCCACATGCATATAGATAGACCAACTTTACAATTAAGCCATCCGCCAATTCGGGTCTATTTGAAAATAGCTAGGATACATTTTGGGAGATTTTCGTCAGAAGACGCTTATACCATATTTTGCTAAAAGGATATCTGTGTTATGATACAAGCGTCAGTTTAAAAATGAGATTTTGTGCCCTCGGCTCTAAACAATCTTGTTTTTTTTAACATGAAGAAATAAAGAAGCCATTGAGATTGCCAGAAATACTAGGCCTACTAAAGGGACCAAAACAGAGGGAATGTTAAAAGTTGTCATAGAATGGGTACCTCGCTTTACTAATTTGTACCTGTTATTATTATTTAGATTTTATATTTATAGAATATAAAGATAAAGATATCTTATTATATATAAATCTTATATCTTATTATAATTATAATTTGATAATTCTAAATTGGGATTATTATTACTTAATATCTCTCTAATCTATTCTAATTCTAAATGAGTATATAATGTATTTTTCCATGCCTCTACACGAAAGATTTGAAAGGATATGGATGAGATAATATTTTATTCATTTTTTGCTCTTGTCTTCCAATTTAGAAAAAAGTTTCTTAAAAATGAATTAGATTCTATTTATTTAGTTTTAGAATTAGATCTATTTAGGGTTTGTTAGAATCCCATCCAGCAGGGATTGTTAGTCAAAATAGGATTATCATAAGGTTCAAAATAGGATTATCATAAGGTATAGAAAGATAAAAAATGCGATTATTCCGATAAAATAATTACTTGGTTGCTCAAAATAATTCCACTTTATGTTCTAAATTTGACTCAAAGGAAAGAAAGTGTGGAGTTGAAATAACTCACTCATAACGCTTTTAAAGGAGTACGTGGTACTATTAGATCGAATAAGCCCTTCTAGAATAAATACTCAGCCGCGTGTGAACCTTCAGGTACTGTTTTATTTAATGTTTGTTCAATTACTCTTTTACCCGCAAAGGCAATGTAGGCATGGGGTTCGACAATAATGATATCCCCCAACATACCAAAACTAGCTGTCACCCCGCCGATAGTAGGAGATGTAAGGATTGGTACATAGAATATCTTTTTATTTTATTGATAATCATATAAAGCAGCAGATATTTTAGCCATTTGCATCAAGCTCAAACTTCCTTCTTGCATGCGTGCCCCTCCGGAAGCACACACTATAATAAGAGGTAGAAATTCTTTAGTGGCGTATTCAATCAAACGGGTAATTTTCTCCCCAACTATGGATTGTGGGAACCCGTACTTTTCCAGCATTATTTTATTCTCTTTATTCGTGCTTCTTGAAATTTTCAACGTATTACGTTTTCTTGTATTTCTATATGTAAATCATGAGATTTTTAAATTATCCTTTTTAAGTATTTTTCTGGTCATCGATAAATACTTTGTATGGAATTAGAAAATTTTTATTTTATTTTCCATATTTATTTAAATCAAGTTTTTTGTTTAAAATCACCCGCGTGCGTTTTACAACGAGTTTATTCGAAATCAATGTACAACGAGAATTCCTAGTGATCGCAAAACCGACGGATGCCCAAAAGTTTACGTTTATTTATCGATTGTTTCGATAATTAATACTTTCGACGATTTCGTTTTAATTACATATTAACTCGTGTCGGGAAATCATATAATCATTTTTATGATGCATTATAACTTTTGAAAAGTATTTTTACGAAACCCGAGCCCCGTAAATATTTTCAATATTTATCAGTAGCCATTTTCTACCCTTTAAAACTATTAATTGTTTTTAGGTCCACAAGTTTGCAAATTGGCAACTTAGGTCCCTCCACTACCAACATATATAAATCAATTTTTTTTACACAAAAACACATACATGCATTCTATAAAAAAAAACTTCACCAACTCCTCCCACCCCTCTCTATTTTCCGCCACTCCACCACCACAATTCACCATCATCCACCTTGATTTGAAAAAAACAAAATAAAGACCCATTCTTAGACTTTTCTTGTGATTATAATGATATCAAAATCATGAACATGCATCAAAATTTGAAGATTTTATGATTTCATGGTGGATTTATGTTTAAATCATCTTGCATGTATTATATTTGGTAAGATCATCATGTTTTGATCTAAAAAGTTTAATTTTTGATCTTTGATTTTGTTAAAATTTTACATGCAAGTGTTTTTAGAAGTTATTGGTTGATAGTAATGATAGTATAGTGATCCTAGAGGTATGGGAATGAGTGTATTTGGTTGAAAAATGGATTTGACATGTTTTCTAAAAAGGTAATTTGGGACAGCATGTCTTTAACTGATTTTTCGTGGTTTTAAGGTCTTTGAAAGCCTAAGATTATTAGATATTGTTATAGAGTTTTCCGAAACGGTCGTTTTGGTATAAGATAGAGCTTCTAAGTCATTACGAGTCAAAGGTTATGCTAGTTTTAGTTTTCGTGTACCGGGAGACGCAAGTCGGCACAATCCGAAATTGTGGCTGATTTTGGGTCGACTCTCGGGGACTTTAGGCTTGGTTAGATAGTTGATACTACTGATTTTCAAAGTTTACAAACTGAGTTTGATGAGTCTAGTAGTGGTTTCAAAAGACGGATTGTCGAGTTAGTACTTTTAAAGTGGTCCAAACGGTTTTACAAAACAAGTGCACAAATCTGTCCCAAATTTGGAGTCGAGTAAAGTGTCGAGCTGATGGGTTTTAAAGTGTGAACTTCGGCTCAAATTTTGGTGAGGTCTTATACAGGTTATAAGTGACCTTGAAACCAATTTTCATCTAAATCGGACAAGTCTAGATAGGGTAGATCGGTGTGTACATTCGGGGTGTACTTACTGATTTTATTTTGGACACATAGTGCAATGCTTGTGTTGCGTGAGTTTGAGTATTTACCATCGGATATGGTGACTTACTCAAGTGCTTAGTCATTGTATAAGTGACTTAGCTACTGGTCAAAGTAAGGTTAAGGGATAGTATGACTTGCGTTGACTTGGCGTCGTATAACGGGTCATTTTCAAGTGTTCAAGTGTTTTAACGTTTAACGTTGGATAAATGTATTCATTTGATTCGTGTCAATGGTTTTGAAATATAAAATACTTTGGAAAACATTTGATTCATATTATATTTGGTATATATCGATATTGAGTTCGAGTCTTAACACGCGCCTTATTGTGATAGGTTGCGGTTTTCGTGTTTCCCGGGCATCCATATCGTCGGTGATCGTCTCACTACCATTGTTTCTACTCAGTTGCTGAGTACCGTGATTGCCTTACCTCGTGGCTAAGGTGAGTTCATAGCCCCTTTTTACTTATACATGGTTTCTAAACACGCGGTGAGATTTTACATGGTGGAACACAACCATTTAAACACTTTATGCTATCCAGAACTTGTATGCTATCCAGAACATGTATGATTTTCAGGTTTTCAATATTATTATTGCTTTTTAGTCTAGCCTTGAGTTTCCTCTCCCGATCATGAACCATTAATTTTGATTACTAAGCGCGAATGTTGTGGGTGGATCCATTGGGATTGACTATCCCTGTCTCAAGTACCTTGACGCACTGATATTTGTTTATTACTTGAGTATTTAGGCTGAATACTCCCTAGAGGAACTTACTTTGAGTTAAGCTTCAGTTCATGAACTGAACTGCAATAATAATGGTTTTCGGACTATGGTTGACGTATAGAACCATACTCCATACTACTTGTTTTACAAATGAATGCTTGTGTTCCACACCTTTACTGCTAAACCTATGAATATATCACTCAACTTTATGTTGACGATTTTACATGTTTAATCTCAGGTATTATTAATTAGCTTTGCTTGGATGGGAGCCCGCTAGAGATTATCGCAGCTTGAAGATTTCTGTGATGCTTTTAAAAGACTGTTTTTAGTAAAAACTGTCAGGAGTTTATTCTATCTTTTGGGCAACTTTATGTTATAAATCGAGACGAAATAATATAATTTTCCGCTTATAAAACTTTGGGACCTATGTTTAAAAACTCTGACCTTTTATGACATAATGTACATGTTTTTATTTCGTCAGCTTTATATGAACTATAATTCATTGTTTCTTGTACTATGACGTGTTACCCCCTCGTTGCCTAGTTGTTCCATGTCAGATTCTGGGGGTCTCACAGATTGGAATCAGAGCGGTGGTTATAGGTAACTGAGTCGTTTTCAAAACATAGTCTATAACCGAAAGTTCAAATGTTTTATTGTTTCTAAGTGTCAAACATAGAATCTGCCATTGCTGTTCGATATCTGCGCGGGTAACTCTCTAATCCTTATTATTTACTTTTAGTTATCGTTGTAGTATTTCATCTCTTGATTTCATGTTGAAATATTACATTACCTTAATGGCGATAATTACTATGTCTTTTCAAAGCCTTTGTTCTTCATGAACTATCCTTGGATATTACTTGATTACATCTGCTCATACTGTATTTCTAGAATTCTTGTTCTTGTGAACTGAACTGGTTACGATGATTTTATATTGTATGACGTTACATACTTGTATTCAGAGCGCGTATGCTGTCGACTTTTCATGGTCATTTTTTTCTGAGTACTCTTCCTATTTCATTTATGCGTGATACAACTGACTTCATATGCTCGTTCGTTTTGAACCGTCTGTTTTTCTCGACTCGCTGATACATGTTGTGCATACTCTCGTGATACCATTGTTCGGAATTGAAGAAGTGTTGTTTTCGACGAAACTCCTGATTTTGATTTTACTACCGTGCATGTTGCATTCATTGTTTATTTTTTTAGAATATCTATTTAGATATCCAATTTGCTTGTCGACCATTCGTAATTGAATGTCTAGTATATAGACCATTGTGTAGCTCAATGTGTCTCCGGAAAAGACTAAAGGACACCATTCGTTGAATCAGTACCTGAATAATATTGTGGGTCTTCATATTCTTAACTTACCTTTACGCCGCCGTTTTACACGACACTTGTACATGGATTACATCTTATTTCATTGACCATACTACGTTTGAACTACGAATTACAACATCCGTTGTACCTTCAACACATGATTGTCATTTATTATGTGACGATTGTTTGGAATACGATCCTACTTGTATCCTCTCTTTTTCAATAAACCTCCTCGCCTTAGAGTATCACTTGTTAATATTTTGTTTCTTTCTCGGTATGTCTTGTGATTTTGGAAATCATGCCACCAAGAGACCTTCCTGCATTGCATCTTGCAGCCGAAGACACGGATGTCATGCGTCGTTTTTGATTTCTTAGATTATCGTTGGCATTCTTGAACCATTTCCATACTTTGTTTTCTTTACATGTTTAATTAGATAGTTTACTCTCTTTTGTCTTTATGGAATCCACTAAATTTGTGTGTACATTAATTTTGAGTTATCATGAATTTTAGATTTAATTTCAAGATGTGTCGAAAAAAATATACTTTGTATAGAAACTTTACAGGAAGTTTAACAGTGTCGAGAAAATATTTTTATAACTTTAGACATAAAAATATATATTTCTACTTGTTGAGACGTCCGTTTAGGACATAAAAATTGGCCAATAAACATTAAAATCAAGCAGGTTACGCTCATTTGAGATTGTGAAATTTAAGAACTTATTTTTGCATAGTTCTAAAATATCATTTTGCTGGCATATTTAATGCAAGGGCATTTTCGTCCATTTTTATTCCGTTTCAAGTCTCGGGTAAAACTAGAAATTTGTTCAAAACATTGTTTTACATCGAAATGCATTAGACTTTGAGTCTTAGAATATCGTTAGTAAGTTAATTGGTCGGGTCAAACCCAAAAGTTAAAGTTGATTAAAAAGATCAAAACTGATAGAAGTTAGAAACATGATTTGAAGCCTATTAAATTCGTGTGAACTCGTAAAATTATAACTAATAACATTTTACAACCATGAAACATTGATTGTGTTTGAAAACGTTTACAAATAGTAACTTGAGTTCGGTCATACATATAAATAGATCTTGAACTTTCAAAATTCGGTAACTTCCTAATATAGAAACTTTTCAGAGTGATTGTACTATTTGTTAACTGATACATTACTTTCTTAAAAGTATATTATTGTCAAATTAATCACAATATGCACACATACGGATTCCTTTATCGTTTCTTTTATTTATGACTTAATTGCCATTCTATTTTCTTTCTTTACGTCGATCGTACCACTGAATTGGACCGAGGTTGAAGTTCTTGCTTTCGTATCGTTCGTTATCATCTTGTCATGTACCTCATGACAATTTCGGCTAAACCTCTTGAAACCTTATTACCTTGTAACCATTTCGTTGACTGTCTTGAACTACTCTTCATTACTCTTATGTAACCCACTCGCTATCTTATAAGATACTATATAAGCTCAAACTGGTATTGTTTGCGAAACATTTTACAAAATGTTCCATTTGGGCATGATTAAGTACTTGAAGGTTATCTTATAAAATTAATTTATGTTAATTTTACAATGTATTTTCACAAATTGTTCTAATACGGTCTTATAAAGAACTCTTGTAACTATACAAATTGTCGATTTAAACAGTTAGCCAGTAACTTATAGGCAAAATGTTTCATATGTTATTGTGATTCCTGTTTTTACAAATGCTATTATATACATATTTTAAATCATATGATATGTAATACTGGTTTGACGAAGTTGAGCATCGCATTGCTAGTCCTAAATTATGCATGGCCTGATCACCTATGCTTAATTTAGAAGGAGCCATGCAAGGCCGAATAGTAGTCACCCTAAATATTTGACCAACAATCAACTTTTTATTATGTTCCTTAAAAAGTTAGATAAAAATAAAGTTTTGAAAAATTTTACATCTTATGCGAGTAACAACAATTCGTGACTTACACATATGAACCCTTATCTTTTCTTGAACAAAGTACATGCCTCAAGAACATACTTCCTTACTCAATGACCTTTGTTTTACCTGTTACCTCATCATCCTCATGATACAATTTTCATTACCATTTGCCTAAATTCTTACTATTGATACCCGACTTGAAAGTTTCAAACGTTATTATGCCTCTTCATCGATCGATCTTCTTTATCTATTTTGGTAGACATTCAAAACGTCTCTGGACGCGATTAGTGATTTGTGACTGGACGTGAACGATGATTTCGTGTAACTGTCATTATACGTGTTAGACTTTATTGTCTTGACATTCATTTGTGTGAATTATGTGTTGATTTCGCCTTTCGTTACTATGTTGTGCATTTTATTGGATTTACTCTCAAGTAACTTCTTAAGAATTTTCTTTGATTCGAAAATTCGTTGTGTGGCTTTTCTCTTTCGATCGTATGTCAACCACCGAGAACTTAATAAGCCGTTATTGGTGACGCCAACCGCACTCGTGAATTAATCTTGCTATAATCCTTGTTTCTTATTGTCCTTATCATCGATGCATCTATTCAATCATGTTCGTTGAAAGTTGATACGACTTCCGTTTTATTCCCTCGTGCTATTGCTTGTATACTAATTGTTGATCGATATTCGTTTCACAATTGTTTGCAATTTGGTCACTTTTTGAAACCAGAAAAAGTTACGTGTTTATCGTTTGATATCTTAAACATTTTCTTGAATTTATAAAAATTATTATTAATTTTTAAGAACGCTTTATACATTTTATCAAATGTTTAAATTACCAAAATAACTGTGTCAAGTTAAATACCAGATATATATATCTTCTTTGGGAAATTTACATAGTGTTTCAAAGGATATCAAGTTAAATCTTTTAAAGTATATGATTATATCGTACTTTACTGACAAACTAATGAAATTATTAAATTAAATTATAATTTCTAAACAATGTTTCTTAATAACTTTCAAAATCTGAATTTTCTCTAATGGTATCGATAAACCTGAACTTTAACGATAATTTCATGTAGTCACCCAAAAGTTCTTAAGCCGGTCAGGATAACTATTTTGAACTATTCTACTTTTGCTTTGAAAATTCTGATCAAGAAAAAGATTTGAAACTGTTTACCCACTCATTTTATATAGAGTTTGATTTTAATCACTACACCTGCTAAAATTTTCTTTTAATAAAGAAAATATTTAAAACTAAGTTTTAAAGTAATACCAAAATACTAGACAACTGATTTTGACAGCCTATATTTTGAATGATCATATGTGTTGGAAATTCACTTTATGTGACGATATTTAAGAATTCCCATTAGTTATCATAGTTACACACGCTTAGACTAGACTAGGTACAATGTATAGTTTAAGGGCCGTGTGTAACTATATATACCCCTCCTTAGCTTCCAAGGAGGGGTGTTGCTTGTGTTCATTTTCACTTTAATTCATTTTCTTTCTTTTACACACACAACCTCTCTTCTCTCTCTCTTTCAACAATGGCTACCACCACCATATTCCACCATGTTAGACCACCGGATCATATATAGCAAATCCACAATTGGTATCAGAGCCTCGGTTCATTCCTTGGATCGTGTTCGTGTTTATTGTTTTCGATTCGGTGGTCCAAAATTTTTTTTAGTGTCTCGTTCTATCATTCTATTTGGTCCGTTTATCTTGTTTTGTCACTTGGTTTCACTTTGGTTCAACATATCGTTTAGTGTTTCTCAAAATCTGTCACTTTCATGATACTGTTTTTTGAGTCACTTCTGTCAGTTTTGTTCATTGTTCCGAGTGTCTTTTGTCGATATCTTGGTCTGACAAATCTCCTTGGTCCGAGAGTCTATTCTGGTCAATAGATTTGTATTTTTTTTCTCTTCTTTCATGATTCATGGGAAAGTCTTATACTTATTCAGTTTTTTTCTGGATTTGAATAGTATGATTTTTTATTTCTTGAAATGAAGATGAAGATAAGTTGCTCAGAAAAATCCGGAAAGGAAAAAAATTAACAGATCCATTTT
This sequence comes from Glebionis coronaria, assembly GCA_025667525.1. Classification (NCBI taxonomy): domain Eukaryota; kingdom Viridiplantae; phylum Streptophyta; class Magnoliopsida; order Asterales; family Asteraceae; genus Glebionis; species Glebionis coronaria. The sequence goes on from CM046874.1 coordinate 386,641,293, forward strand.
TTTGGGAAAACATGAAAAAGGGTCAAAACCCTTTTTCGATGGGGATTCAGATGGGGTTTTCGATGGGGATTCAGATGGGGATTCCGATTATGTTTTTTCCGATGATTATTCGGATGGTCATTCCGATGATTATTCGGATAGCCATTCCGATGGGGTGTTTGTTTGATTCCGATGGATACTTAAAAACATTTCGATGGAGACTGCAAATCATTCCGATGGTGCCTCATTTTTTTTGAAAACATTACTTTGACTCAAACACAAAAACATTCTGATGGGACTTCTATTGACATTCCGATGGACTGTTTATAAAACTTATGAACCAAAAATTTGACCGAGACCAATCCATTCAGCCTTATCACTTAAAACCAAAACCAACACAACCGAGTCAACTCGGTAATTACCGAGTTGACTCAGTTAACTCACTGAGTCTGTCTCAACTACCACCTTATTCCTCCTCAACACCATAAACTAATTTATACCCATCGTCTCCTAACCCACATAGACTCTAGACTAAAACAAAACTTTATCAAGATCTCAGATTTATAATTTTCCTTCGTGTTTTGCACATGCAATTCGAGATATATCAAGATCTATTCACGAAATCAATATCATCATCGATCTAATATATGGTATCAACCATCTTTGATATTCGAATAATAAGAGCAGATTTTAACAAACATGTTAAAACCCAATCTTTGTTTCGATTTGTTAACAAAAACGACATGCAATTAACCTACCCGAGACCTCTATGAGATCTTGTAGCCTATAATAGATCAATCTTCATAGGATATACGCAATAATCATAAGCAGACACTTCTCTTTTGGGTGCTAGTGGTTCGAATTGTGGAGCAAAATAAAATAAAATACCATTGAATAATGATCTTTTCGAGGGCTTTGTAAGGTTAATAGATGTTATGTGATTATCATTATTGATTGAAGATGAATGATGGTTAAGATTAGATTTGTTGGATATTTGGATCTAAGGTTGAGATTTTGGGTGTCTGCGTATGTTTTGGGATGGAGGCGAAGTGAGATAAATGAGAGAGGAGTTTGGTTAGGGGCGGATTTCTCTAAGATGTGAGGTTTAGGGTTGGTTAACTGTGAGTGAATTTAGGGATTGTGTATGTTTTATTCCCTAATGTTGGACCGGGTTATGATTGGGCTGTGTATTGATGGGTTGTGTCTTCATTTTGTGTCTAGACGAGATGGGTTTGAGATGGGTTAAGTATATTTTTGGGCTACGTTTGTTTATGCCAAAAAATTTATGCCAAATGTGTTACTTACATTATACAACTTTTATGGAAAATTTTTTGATTTTGAATAAAATTTGTGTGTATTAAGTTATATTTTGGTTATAATCGGGGCTTGACAATGACCGTGTGACGTGACAAAGTGACGAGATTAAAAGATGAGACAAAAGTGACAACATTTTAGACAAGTAACGAGACAAAGTGACAAGAATTATTTTAACGAGCACAGAAAAAATGGGCGATTTTTTAGTGACTACAGATTTTTTTGGATCGGGTATTAATTATGGGAAGTTGAAGATGGATTTTTCGAAGGCGTGTACTTATTTTATCTTTTAAAGATAACTTGCTCGTGCTTCATATTAGAATGAAGATTTGTTTATCTAGTTTCCGGGTTCCGGGTGGTTGGTTGATGACTTGGATAACTATCACTTAAAGGGGTTACATTGTTGTACTCAGTGTCACGCGCTTAGTCGACGTGGATAATTTCAAGAGGTGTTGTGCTTATAGACTTCTTCAGTGATGCATTGAGTACTTAGAGATTTCTCCACCGTTCTTCATTCAACAATAGTGCAAGCTTAAGTCACAAGATCGAAGGATTCTTATTCAGTTTCACGTTTGATGTATCTGGTTCATTCAATCAGTGGTCACTTCAAATTGCTTTCAAGTGGGTTGGTAAAGGTGGCCATGGGGAGTTTATGAGTAGAGATTTTTGATCAGCAGCTGATTCTCACAAAATATATAATTCAGCTTATTTATTATTCTCACGAGATTTCAGGTACATGTGCGTACGATTTACTGATGGTTCCGATTTTCGAAATCATCAAGGGGGAAGAAGAAGACACATTGAACGCACAACGAGTACACGTGATGAACTTCATACCTTCTTTTGATTTGAAGACATTCCGGGATGACATTTGTCATAGTCGCAAAGAAAATCAGTGTTTTAACTCGTGGCGTTATCAATCTCTAAACGGTACACTACTGATTCGAGGTTTAATTGTTTGATTGTTGCCATTAAACATAATCATTATCCTATATGCATTCCCGGGACTTAATTGACTCTGGTGCATCTCCGGAAGAAGATATGTGCATTTCCGGGACTTAATTGACTCTGGTGTTACGATGTCAACTTCATGAATGGGATAAAGTGTCCACTTTAGTATTTGAGCTTCATAATTGGGATTGATTTACTTTCTTCAATTATGTGGGGAAGAAATTTCTTGATTCTTTCTTGTATGCATAACTTGAACTTTCAGGGGGAAGAAAAATTCAGAAGAATTATTTCAAGCGTGAGAAGAGAAGTTGTTGATCTACTTGGTGTGCCCCAAGCTTTCAATCTCTCTTAGCAACGTTATCATGTTATATGATAGGATTTGCTTGTTAGATTCCGTTGTGCGCTTAATCATTCTAAGCTTTATTGAAAGCTTTGAAGTTGCTTACGAAGATTGTCGGATTAGGGGGAAGCTATTTAAAAGCTTCTACATCAAGTTTATGTGGCATGAATTAGGGGGAACTTAATTCAGAAGCTTCTCCTTAACCAGAAGTGTATGGGTTACTTAGCTCGTGCCGTTACAGTATTTCTTCTACAAGTTACTTTAAAGATGAGTCGTTTTGAAGACGAAGGCCTCAGAAGACTTCATCAGCATTGGACGCTTCATGAAAGCTCTTGTTCTTATCGTTATGTACTTGTTAGGAAGAATATTGCAAGGAATTCTACACGTCGTCCTATGGGGGAAGATTGTTAGAAATTCACTTTATGTGACGACATTTAAGAATTCCCATTATTTATCATAGTTACTAATACCAGGTATTTCCAAGTATCAAAATTCGTTGTTCCGATCTCTTCGAATTGACTATTGGTTCAAAGTGCGCCTCAATTGTTCTTGGTGGAAATAAAAATGATTTGTTTATCTATTTTAAACTAATAGCAAATAAAAGTGAATGTCGTTGAGTAAAATAAAAGCATTAAAGATTAAACTAAAAATAACGAGTTAAAAGTAAATGATTGGAAACTTAAAGAAAAATACTTGAAAACTTAATGAAACTAACACTTGAAAACTTTGCAAAAACAAGAAATTAAACAATTGGAAAACAATCTAATACTGCTAAAACGAAATATCTAAAGTGCATTAATCGGAATGTGTAGTCGGAAACACTTATCGGAATGTGCCAAGGAGATTGCAATCGGAATGTTAAAACCAAGCCAATCAGAATATTGAAAACGTCCCTAGTCGGAATGATGGTGTCGGAATAAGGCAAACAACTGTCGTCGGAATATCTTAGAAACAAGGCTAATCGGAATGTCTAAAAAACAATGCCAATCGGAATAACCAACAAGGCCACAGTCGGAATATGAAACCCTATTATGATCCAAGGTGATCGGAATACAGATGCTTAAATCAGAATGAGATAAACTCTAATCCGATCAGGGTGATCGGAATAAGGGGTGGTGTAATCGGAATGTAGTTATCGGAAAAGGTTTTATACCTTTTCCGATTTATGTGGGATTCGAGAATAAGCAAAGGTGATAAGCTATTCAGATAAGCTATCACCCAAAACTTGAACGAATCTATAATAAAATGGACTAAATAAGCATAAATAACAACTTACCCAAACTTAAAATAAGCAAACTTTTAAATCAAACCATAAAAAGATGAACTTTTTAAGAAAACTTTTAAAAAGCAAATAAGCTAAACATATAAATAAGCCAATAAGCATAAAGATCTTAAAGCTTATTCGTATGAAAACTTAAGTAGGCATAAAAAGATTAACTTTTAGGCACGAAAACATTAAGAACAACACGGATCAAATGTAATTCGCACCAAAAGTAAACTAAAATCAAAGAAAGGTAGAAAGAGATGAAAGATTAAAAGCTTAACATGACCTTTGATTAATGAAATCACAATACAAAAGGTTTAATCTTGAAAGATTAAAAGAAAAAAAAAGATGAAAACTTAGTGAGAGAAAGTTGAGAACTTTCTCTCTCTAAAACTAGAAAGAAAAGTGAAAAATGAAACTAAAAACTAAAAATAACTAACCCTCCTAATGTGTATTAGGAGGGTATTTATAGGAAAAATGGGAAGGAGTGCATGTGTTGCTTCTTCTTTCTTTCTTTCTTCACGTCTTCTCGACTCGATTTAATTCTTTGTCTTTTCTCGACGTCGTCTCGGGATTCGAACTTGTCTTAATAATTTTCTTCTTTAATTTAGACTTAAGTTCTTCGACTTCATTAAACTTCCGTCTTTAGACTTTTTCTTCGATAAATCTTCAGAATAGGTCTTGGACATCCGTTCTTTAAGCACTGTTGATCTTTTGACCTCGTCTTTTCTCGTTTTCTTTGATAAAAGCCCGTGAAAGTCCGTGTTTTCTTCCTTTTTCATCTTTTGGTCCTAAAACACAATAAAAACACAAACCACGCATAATTCCGACTTTTACAACATAAAATACACGTTTTGGTCTTGTTATTATTGGAAATAAGTGGTAAAAGGATAACTGTTTTCACACTTATTAAATCCCCTACACTTGACCATTGCAATGCCCTCATGCAATGCATTAATTTTAAAGCACGGTTTACATTTTCCATCATAAATAACCCACCTTGGCCTTTATTAAATACTAAACATAAAAAGATAAAAACATGTAAAGAAATTAAAGACTTACATTGGGTTTTGGCTGCCATGAACGTTTCTTATCCTCAAGTTTCACGTTCCCCATACCAAGCTTAAAAACGAGATCATTGTTATTATAAGTTAGCAAACTAACACGAATTCATGTGGGCCAATTATTCACTTAGACTCCCTTATTCCTAGGTGTATCTCTTATATTTTATTTTTGTCTTGAATGATCACGAGGATGCATTGTTTGACTTATTTTGATAGTTATTTAGTCCGAAAATAAAGCGAACGATTTGATCAATAGTTAGCTAAAGGACAAAATCTTTTAAAACTGCTTCTCGGTACCTCATAAAGTTCATATCTTGGCATAACTCGCTTCACGATTTGAGACCTTTCTCGGACCGATATTTGGCAGCGACTTCATACTTTAAATCTTTGAGAGACGTTCTTGAAATTATGGTCTTCTCTTCATAATAGGAATTTCTTCACTTGAAGTTTTGAGAGATTCTTCATCTTTGGACTACGACTTCTTCATTTTTCTCCAATCTTTATTTTGGACTTTGATATACAACGATCCGCCTCCTTTTAGGACTTGGATCTATTTATCCTCATACCTTGTTAGGGCCTTTTTGGATAGACTTCTCTATGATCTTTTGGGGAGTATTTTCTTTTTGTCGGGTGTCTCGATCCTTCATATTGCGTTTCGATAAATGATTATTCACATCACTTTTGGATCTTTAGCAACAAATTGTAGCCCTCATGCCTTGTTAGGGCCTTTTCGGACTCCCCAATCTTCGCATCCCGCTTCAATAAGTTATGCCTTGGCTATGAACTGTAATCCATACCGAGCAACTTTTAAACGATCTTGGGCTAGAAGCTAAGTAACCTTTTAAATCGTACAACCTTATTTATTGCAGATAAATTTATTAACAAGCGATGGGAGAATAGGCTAATAATTAACTCACATAAATTCACGAAAGAATACCAAACTTATAATTGACTCTATCATCTCTCGTCCTCCACAGTTTAAAATCTCAAGGAATGAGACTCGTGGATGCTTAGCCTATTAAATCAAAGTTTTGGGTTTTCGAGTCATCTATTGGATCTTGCAAATTCTTGGACTTTTTCAAGTTTAGAAATCGCATTTTAAAGTTCCCTTGATAAACGACTCTCTAGGGTCAATTATAGGAACTTGCGAAAAGTTCTTGATCTTAACCCGTGAGAGCTAAGACTTTCGCGTTTTATAGCTCCCTATATAAAAGCCTAGCAAAACTTGACTTAAACATGTTAAGGATACTAGCTAGAGTAAACTTAGATAAGTAAACTCGGGTTGAGTCAAAATATTCACGACTTTGAAAAATTTAAAACCACTTTATTTTAGCAAAGAAAGAGAATAACCATAACAAAGAAAAATACAACTATACAACTAGGCCAAAATAGATTAAAAATTTTGAAAAATGTCGAAAAATCAAGTTTTCTAGTTAAAATGAGGGCAAATTCATGGAAAAGACCACTTACTTCGATAGAAGTCCCCCTACACTTGATATAAACATTGTCCTTAATATTTAAGCATGTGGGAGTAAACTCCCCTACACTTAGGACATTGTGCACTTTGTTTAAATCTTGCTAAGGAAAAGACAACTATAGTGAACTCAATGTGAACATATAAGATATGAAATATTGAATCACGACAGTTTAGGATAGAACCGGGAAGATGGGAACACGGTATCACAGTTCGTCAAAAGTCATCAAGAGTGGATCGTTAAAGCTTTAATCCTTGCACAGCACAAGAAACAAGACAACAAACACATACGGGGCTCCCCCCACACTTATTATGAAAGCAGTAAAGGATAGATCACGGGTTGCCTCCCGAGTAGCGCTTGTTTTTGTTCACCGAGTCACGAGCCTGACTCGACCCAAATTTAGTTCATGGGAAACGTGGTGAGGGATGGAATCATCTCATGCGAGATGTCCTCACCAAAGTACAGCTTCAAACGCTGGCCATTCACCTTGAAATTGGGCCCATTTGGCTGAGAAAGCTCAATGGTCCCATATGGAAAGACTTTGGCGACGGTGAATGGACCAGACCAGCGGCTCTTCAACTTGCCAGAGTAGATCTTCAATCGAGAGTTAAAGAGTAGAACTTGATCACCAACGTGGAACTCTCGGTTCTTAATTCTAGCATCGTGGATGATCTTGGTCTTCTCCTTGTAGATCAGCGAGTTCACGTAAGCTTCATTTCTCAGTTCATTTAGCTCGTTGAGTTGAATCTTGCGGAGATCACTGGCTTTGTTGATGTCGAAGTTATCCCACTTCAAGGCCCAGTATGCCTTATGTTCCAGCTCGATGGAGAGGTGGCAAGCTTTCCCATACACAAGACGATAAGGAGTACAACCGATCGGGGTCTTATAAGCAGTACGGAAAGCCCACAGAGCATCATCTAACTTATCGGCCCACGCGGCACGATGCTCTCCCACAGTACGCTCCAAAATTCTCTTCAATCCACGATTGGAAATCTCGGCTTGACCGTTGGTTTGAGGATGATAAGCGGTGGAAAGATGATGATTAACACCATACTTAGTCATGACTCTTGCAAATTGATCATTGCAAAAATGAGTCCCGCGGTCACTGATTATAGCACGAGGAACGCCGAATCGAGCGAAAAGCTGCTTCAAAAAGTTCACAACCACCCTCGCATAGTTCGTAGGGAGAGCCTTGGCTTCAACCCATTTAGAAACGTAGTCAACTGCGACGAGGATGTACTTGTTCCCTTTAGATGATGGAAATGGCCCCATAAAGTCGATGCCCCATACATCAAAGATTTCACATTCTTGTATGAAATTTTGAGGCATCTCATCTCTATGTGTGATCTTGCCTTGTCTTTGGAAAGCATCACAATGTTTAACCATATCGTGAGCGTCACGATAAATGGTGGGCCAATAGAATCCAGAGTCGAATACTTTCTTCGCGGTGTAATTGGGACCAAAGTGACCACAGGTGGGTCCTTTATGGCAAGCATCAAGGATTTGAACCGCTGCCGGCCCATCAACACATCGACGAATAATAAGATCAGCACATTGTTTGAAAAGGTAAGGGTCGTCCCAAAAATAATGTTCAATATCTTTAAAGAACTTTTTCTTTTGTTGGGACGTGAGCCCTTCCTTGAGAATTCCACCCGCTAAGTAGTTTGCAATGTCCACAAACTACGGGGTGTCATCGAGATTAGAATTGATAGACATTAAGGCCTCAAGGGGAAAAGAGTCATTGATCTCTTTGTTCGGATGATCCCCTTGATAAGGATCCTCAAGTCTACTGAGATGATCCGCGGCTAGGTTTTCGGCTCCCTTCTTGTCACGAATTTCAATGTTGAATTCTTGAAGGAGCAAAACCCACCGAAGAAGTCTTGACTTAGAATCTTGCTTAGTCATCAAGTACTTCAACGCGGAATGATAGGTATACACGATGGTGGTAGAAAGGACAAGATAGGGGCGGAATTTTTCAAAAGCATAGACAACAGCTAAAAGCTCTTTTTTGGTTGTCGTATAATGCAATTGAGCCCCCATCATTTTCTTGCTAGCATAATGGATTGGTTGGAAGTGTTTGTTCACTCTTTGGCCCAAAACCGCTCCAATAGCAAAGTCGCTTGCATCACACATCAACTCAAAAGGTAGCTCCCAATTAGGGGTAACCAAGACCGGTGCCTTAGTTAGATTATCCTTAAGAAGATTGAAGGATTCAAGATACTCCTTGGAAAAGATGAAAGGAGTATCTTTTTCCAAGAGGTGGGTCATCGGGCGAGCGATTTTAGAAAAATCCTGAATGAAACGGCGATAGAAGCCCGTATGACCGAGGAAACTTCTCACATCCTTCACGGTTGAAGGTGGAGGCAATTTAGCAATAACATCGACTTTAGCACGGTCCACTTCAAGACCGTCTTTGGAGATTTTGTGTCCTAGCACGATGCCCTCTTTTACCATGAAATGGCATTTTTCCCAATTTAGAACAAGGCGAGTGTCTTCACACCGCTTAAGCATATGTTCTAAATTGGCAAGGCAAGCAGAGAAAGAATCACCATAAACCGATAAATCATCCATGAAGACTTCCATAGTTTCTTCAACCATGTCATGGAAGATAGCCATCATACACCTTTGGAATGTCCCAGGAGCATTGCATAAGCCGAAAGGCATTCTTTTGTAGGCAAATGTTCCGTAAGGACAAGTGAATGTGGTTTTCTCTTGGTCTTTGGGATCGATGGGAATTTGAAAATACCCAGAGAAACCGTCTAAGAAGCAGTAATAGTCATTACCCGCTAGACGTTCAAGCATTTGGTCCATGAAAGGAAGGGGAAATGATCCTTTCTCGTAGCATCATTGAGTTTGCGATAGTCTATACAAACTCTCCACCCTGTAACGAGACGAGTAGGAATCAACTCGTTGTTTTCATTGGGAACAACGGTGATTCCGCCTTTCTTAGGCACACAATGGACGGGACTAACCCACGGTGAATCCGAGATAGGATAGATCATTCCCGCATCAAGAAGTTTGATAAACTCTTTTTTGATTACGTCATGGATCTTAGGATTCACCCTTCTTTGACTTTGAATAGTGGGTTTAAAGTTGTCCTCCATGAGAATTTTGTGTGTGCAGAAGTGAGGATCAATTCCACGAATATCGGAGATCTTCCAAGCAATCGCTTTCTTGTGATTCTTAAGCACGGCGATAAGTCGGGATTTTTATTCTTCTTTCAAGTCCTTAGCGATGATGACCGGTAACGTCTTGTTGTCTTCAAGGAAAACATACTCGAGATGAGACGGAAGATTCTTAAGTTCGAAATCCGGAGGATTTTCGACAGACGGCGTAGTTAACTTCAGATCATCGGTAGAGATATCCTTAGGCGATGGTGGAGAATTTGGTCCTCGAAGTTTCTCAATGGTACGAATGTCTTCATCCCAATCGGTGGGAGAACCATCATACTTAAGATCGAGAGGACCCAAGCTAGCTTCAAAATCATCTAAGTCACTGTCTGCAAAATGAGTCAATGCCGGAGCAATTGAGGTAAAGATCTCAACATTGGGTAGAGAAGAAGAACCACTTTTAAAAGCGTCTTTGAAATGATCTTCACAAGCCTCATCGATAACGTCAATAAAATTAACACTCTCGTTTTCGAAGGCTGTTTAGAAAGTTTACCCATGTTGAAGACGATTTTATCGTCACCAACTCTCATGATTAATTCGCCAGCGGCTACATAAATGAGAGTGCGACCGGTCCTCAGGAATGGAAGTCCAACGATTAATGGAACACGGGGGGTCCATCTCGTAGTCAACGACAACAAAATCCGCCGGGAAGGTGAATTTGTCGACACCAACGAAAACGTCTTCGGCTATCCCCACTGGATAAGCAACCGTACGGTTAGCTAATTCCAAAGTCATTCGTGTGGGGACTAGTTCGGGGAGAGATAATTGCTTCCAAACACTTAATGGCATTAAGTTAATACTGGCACCTAGATCGGCTTGGGCCAAGCAATTCTCTACTCCCGGGAAGTTGCAAGGAATCAAGAAACGAACCGGATCACCATGTTTTGTGGGCAATTTCCTTAAGAGCACTGCAGATTAGTTCTCATTAAGTTGGGTCTGAGCAATATCGAGAAGTTTCTCCTTATCACTGAGAAGATCTTTAAACATTTTCGCATATTTGGGCATGTGAGCAAGAGCCTCAGCAAATGAGATATTGAAATTCAGTTGTTTGAACATTTTAAGAAAGTTCGAAACCTGAATATCATCCTTGTTCTTCAATTTCTCTTTCCTCAACCTCGAAGGATAAGGTATATTGGGTTGAGATGAAGGATTTGGGATAGAAATCTCACTCACATCCTTGGGTGGTGGAGGGGTAGAAGTAGAAGGTGGTGGAATTGGAGAAGTAGAAGTTGGAGGAATAGAAGATGGAGGATTCAGAGAAGGAGACTCGTTTTCCTTTGTCACAATCACCAGTGTAGGTGTATGAAGCTCGGATTCCTTTAAACCTTTTCCACTGCGAGTGGTGATTGCTTTCATCTCCCCTCTTGGATTAGCAACGGTGTTACTCGGAAGAGAACCCGATCCAGAGGCTTGATTACTAGGGAAGAAACTAGCCATCATATTCCTCAAGTCATTCATTTGACTTGCTAAAGTGTTTCGCATATCAGCTCGAAGATCGTTTCCTTGCTTAACCATATATGCTTTCATGTTGGCCATTTCCCGCTGAAGATTTTGCACGATCACATCGTTAGTCCTCATGTAGGTTTCAACATCTTGGTGTAAGGCTGTTGGTTGGTTGAGAGGAGGAGCATGGTAGGCGGGTGGTTGATAAGCAGGTTGTTGGTAAACTTGGTTGTTTCTTTGAGGTGGATATGGGTTTCTTTGGTTTGGATATTGATTTGGAGCACAAGGTTGAGTTTGATTGTTGCGATTGAGGTTGTTTGGGTTTTGTGGGGGAAAACCGGGAGGTGAAAGAAAGTTGTTTGAGCGATAGCTGAGCAAGTTGTGGTCACCTTGAGGATGTGATTGATAGCCTCCTATAGCATAGGTACCGTTGGCGGCATACACATTTTCCGGATTGTCGTGAGTCGAAGGACAATCGGTGTATGAGTGAGATCCCCCGCATATATCACAAGATTGGCTCAAAACATTAGCTTGGGCATTGACTTGTTTGGCATTGTTGGCAGTTTGTAAAGCAAGCGATTTGACAAGCGAAGTAAGCTTATCAATTCTTTTGTCGGCATCACTAGTACTAGCACTTGCTACATTAGTTCTAACACTCTTGGTTTGAACTCTAGATTTGTTCTCAATAATATCCCAAGCAGCATTAGAAGACTTAACCAAAATATTACCCCCCGAGGCACTGTTTAGTGAATCTTGGTCATTCATGCTTAAACCATTGTAAAAATTATTGATTTGATGTACTTTTGTTAAACCATGTTGTGGACACTTTCTTAAAAGTTCCTTAAAACGGTCCCAAGATTCACTAAAAGACTCACCGTACTTTTGTTCAAAGGTAATAATTTCATTCCCCAAAGCGGTAGTACGTGAGGGTGGGAAAAAGTAGTTGATAAACTTGGTCTTTAAATCCGTCCACGTAAGAATACTTTGTGGCGGTTCCTTATCAAGCCAATTCCGGGCTTGTCCCTCTAAAGAGAAAGGAAAAAGTTGCAAGCGAATCACTTCTTGTGATACCCCATTGTATTTAACCGTATTGGTAAGCTAAAGAAACCTTTTAATGTGGTCATGAGGATCATCAAGTGAGCGGCCCAAGAAGGGTTGAGCAGAGACCGTTTGTATAAAGCCAGATTTGAGTTCAAAGTTGTAGGCTCCAATCTCAGGGATGACAATTGCATCGGTGTTTCCTTCTACGTGCGATTGCAAAAGCTCGATCATTAGTTGATTGTCTATGGTGACAATTGGTTGAGTAATGACTTCGGCTTGAGCTACTTTCTTCTTACGAGAACGAGTACGCATGCACACCTACAAAAGGATTAGAAAAATAGAAAAGAAATATTTTTTTGGTTTTTATGGTTTTTCAATTTTTTTTGTATTTTTGAAGATTTTATATATATATTTTTTTTTTGGATTTTTGAAATTTCTAAAGCAAGGAAAATAACGTTCAAAGAAGAACGGATCCCAAAATCCAACGCGTCTCTCACTTAAAACCTTTAATCTTAACGAAATGAGTCGGCAGCGGTGCCATTTAATACAAGGTATTTCCAAGTATCAAAATTCGTTGTTCCGATCTCTTCGAATTGACTATTGGTTCAAAGTGCGACTCAATTGTTCTTGGTGGAAATAAAAATGATTTGTTTATCTATTTTAAACTAATAGCAAATAAAAGTGAATGTCGTTGAGTAAAATAAAAGCTTTAAAGATTAAACTAAAAATAACGAGTTAAAAGTAAATGATTGGAAACTTAAAGAAAAATACTTGAAAACTTAATGAAACTAACACTTGAAAACTTTGCAAAAACAAGAAATTAAACAATTGGAAAACAATCGAATACTGCCAAATCGGAATTAATCGGAATGTGTAGTCGGAAACACTGATCGGAATATGCCAAGGAGATTGCAATCGGAATGTTAAAACCAAGCCAATCGGAATATTGAAAACGTCCCTAGTCGGAATGATGGTGTCGGAATAAGGCAAACAACTCTCGTCGGAATATCTTAGAAACAAGGCTAATCGGAATGTCTAAAAAACAATGCCAATCGGAATAACCAACAAGGCCACAGTCGGAATATGAAACCCTATTCCGATCCAAGGTGATCAGAATATAGATGCTTAAATCGGAATGAGATAAACCCTAATCCGATCAGGGTGATCGGAATAAGGAGTGGTGTTATCGGAATGTAGTGATCGGAAAAGGGTTTATACCTTTTCCGATTTATGTGGGATTCGAGAATAAGCAAAGGTGATAAGCTATTCAGATAAGCTATCACCCAAAACTTGAACGAATCTATAATAAAATGGACTAAATAAGCATAAATAACAACTTACCCAAACTTAAAATAAGCAAACTTTTAAATCAAACCATAAAAAGATGAACTTTTTAAGAAAACTTTTAAAAAGCAAATAAGCTAAACATATAAATAAGCCAATAAGCATAAAGATCTTAAAGCTTATTCGTATGAAAACTTAAGTAGGCATAAAAAGATTAACTTTTAGGCACTAAAACATTAAGAACAACACGGATCAAATGTAATTCGCACCAAAAGTAAACTAAAATCAAAGAAAGGTAGAAAGAGATGAAAGATTAAAAGCTTAACTTGAACTTTGATTAATGAAATCACAATACAAAAGGTTTAATCTTGAAAGATTAAAAGAAAGAAAAGATGAAAACTTAGTGAGAGAAAGTTGAGAACTTTCTCTCTCTAAAACTAGAAAGAAAAGTGAAAAATGAAACTAAAAACTAAAAACTAACTAACCCTCCTAATGTGTATTAGGAGGGTATTTATAGGAAAAATGGGAAGGAGTGCAAGTGTTGCTTCTTCTTTCTTTCTTTCTTCACGTCTTCTCGACTCGATTTAATTCTTTGTCTTTTCTCGACGTCGTCTCGGGATTCGAACTTGTCTTAATAATTTTCTTCTTTAATTTAGACTTAAGTTCTTCGACTTCATTAAACTTCCGTCTTTAGACTTTTTCTTCGATAAATCTTCAGAATAGGTCTTGGACATCCGTTCTTTAAGAACTCTTGATCTTTTGACTTCTTCTTTTCTCGTTTTCTTCGATAAAAACCCGTGAAAGTCCGTGTTTTCTTCCTTTTTCATCTTTTGGTCCTAAAACACAATAAAAACACAAACCACGCATAATTCCAACTTTTACGACATAAAATACACGTTTTGGTCTTGTTATTATTGGAAATAAGTGGTAAAAGGATAAGTGTTTTCACACTTATTAGTTAGACACGCTTAGACTAGACTAGGTACAATGTATAGTTTAAGGGTCGTGTGTAACTATATATACCCCTCCTTAGCTTCCAAGGCGGGGTGTTGCTTGTGTTCATTTTCACTTTAATTCATTTTCTTTCTTTTACACACACGAACTCTCTTCTCTCTCTCTTTCAACAATGGCTACCACCACCATATTCCACCATGTTAGACCACCGGATCATATATAGCAAATCCACAATATGTAATTCATTTTCCCTTCTAGTTCTTTTGTAAACTAGATTATTACATTTTAAGATTGTCACGTTTTACAGTTGCACGATTTGCGACCCCTTGTTGATTTACAATCTTGGTTCATTTTATCGCACTTTGCCTGTTTAAGCGATTCTTGTGTTCATTCTTGTTAGTTTATCGCACGTATTTCCAACAACTCTATCTCTCGATGTATCTCCGTATTGAATGATCGTTATCCTAATCCAAGACTGAAAACTTATACGAAAAGGAGTTAAGAAACTGAAGCATAGCGAATTCTAACCGTTAAGACTCGTCGTGGTACAGAAATTAGCTGGGAAGCAATGAATTTTGTTCTACACTTTGTACCTCCTCTTGTTTGCATCTTGTACTGTTTTTAGGAGAACTCCGGCGACCAGAGTTCCTTTAGGGGGGAAGACTGTGGGAACCCGTACTTTTCCAGCATTATTTTATTCTGTTTATTCGTGCTTCTTGAATTTTCCAACGTATTACGTTTTCTTGTATTGCTATATGTAAATCCTGAGATTTTTAAATTATACTTTTTAAGTATTTTTCTTGTCATCGATAAATACTTTGTATGGAATTATAAAATTTTAATTTTATTTTTCCATATTCATTTAAATCAAGTTTTTGATTTAAAATCACCCGCGTGTGTTTTACAACGAGTTTATTCGAAATCAATGAACAACGAGAATTCCTAGTGATCGCGATACCGACGGATGCCCTAAAGTTTACGTTTATTTATCGATTGTTTCGATAATTAATACTTTCGACGATTTCGTTTTAATTACGTATTAAGTCGTGTCGGGAAATCATATAATCATTTTTATGATGCATTGTAACTTTTAAAAAGTATTTTTACGAAACCCGAGCCCCATAAATATTTTCAATATTTACCAATAGCCATTTTCTCCCCTTTAAAACTATTAATTGTTTTTAGGTCCACAAATTTGCAAATTGGCAACTTAGGTCCCTCCACTACCAACATATATAAATCAAATTTTTTTTACACAAAAACACATACATGCATTCTATAAAAAAAACTTCACCAACACCTCCCACCCCTCTCCATTTTCCGCCACTCCACCACCACAATTCACCATCATCCACCTTGATTTGCAAAAAACAAAATAAAGACCCATTCTTAGAATTTTCTTGTGATTCTAATGATATCAAAATCATGAACATGCATCAAAATTTGAAGATTTTATGATTTCATGGTGGATTTATGTTTAAATCATCTTGCATGTATTATATTTGGTAAGATCATCATGTTTTGATCCTAAAAAGTTTAATTTTTGATCTTTGATTTTGTTAAAATTTTACATGTAAGTGTTTTTAGAAGTGTTTGGTTGATAGGAATGATATTATAGTGATCCTAGAGGTATGGGAATGAGTGGATTTGGTTGAAAAATGGATTCGACATGTTTTCTAAAAAGATAATTTGGGACAGCAGGTCTTTAACTGATTTTCCTGGGTTTAAGGTCTGTGAAAGACTAAGATTATTCGATATTGTTGTAGAGTTTTCCTAGACGGTCGTTTTGGTATAAGATAGAGCTTCTAAGTCATTATGAGTCAAAAGTTATGCTACTTTTAGTTTTCGTGTACCGGGAGACGCAAGTCGGCACAATCCGAAATTTTGGCTGATTTTGGGTCGACTCTCGGGGACTTTAGGCTTGGTTAGATAGCTGATACTACTGATTTCAAAGTTTACAAACTGAGTTTGATGATTCTAGTAGTGGTTTCAAAAAACGGATTGTCGAGTTAGTACTTTTAAAGTGGTCCAAACGGTTTTACAAAACAAGTGCACAAATCTGTCCCAAATTTGAAGTCGAGTAAAGTGTCGAGCTGATGGGTTTTAAAGTGTGAACTTTGGCTCAAATTTTGGTGAGGTCTTATACAGGTTATAAGTGACCTTGACACCAATTTTCATCTAATCGGACAAGTCTAGATAGGGTAGATCGGTGTGTACATTCGGGGTGTACTTGCTGATTTTATTTTGGACACTTAGTCCAATGCTTGTGTTGCGTGAGTTTGAGTATTTACCATCGGACATGATGACTTACTCAAGTGCTTAGTCATTTTATGAGTGACTTAGCTACTGGTCCAAGTAAGGTTAAGGGATAGTATGACTTGCGTTGACTTGGCGTCGTATAACGGGTCATTTTCAAGTGTTCAAGTGTTTTAACGTTTAACATTGGATAAATGTATTCATTTGATTCGTGTCAATGGTTGCGAAATATAAAATATTTTGGAAAACATTTGAGACATATTATATTTGGTATATATCGATATTGAGTTCGAGTCTTAACGCGCGCCTTATTGTGATAGGTTGCGGTTTTCGTGTTTCCCGGGCATCCATATCGTCGGTGATCGTCTCACTGCCATTGTTTCTACTCAGTTGCTGAGTACCGTGATTGACTTACCTCGTGGCTAAGGTGAGTTCATAGCCCCTTTTTACTTATACATGGTTTCTAAACACGGGGTGAGATTTTAAAGGGTGGAACACAACCATTTAAACACTTTATGCTATCCAGAACTTGTATGCTATCCAGAACATGTATGATTTTCAGGTTTTCAATATTATTATTGCTTTTTAGTCTAGCCTTGAGTTTCCTCTCCCGATCATGAACCGTTAATTTCGAGTACTAAGCGTGAATGTTGTGGGTGGATCCATTGGGATTGACTATCCCCGTATCAAGTACCTTGACGCACTGATATTTGTTTATTACTTGAGTATTTAGGCTGAATACTCCCTAGAGGAACTTACTTTGAGTTTAGCTTTGGTTCATGAACTGAACTGCAATAATAATGGTTTTCGGACTATGGTTGACGTATATAACCATACTCCATACTACTTGTTTTACAAATGAATGCTTATGTTCCACACCTTTACTGCTAAACCTATGAATATCACTCAACTTTATGTTGACGATTTTACATGTTTAATCTCAGGTATTATTACTTAGCTTTGCTTGGATGGGAGCCAGCTAGAGATTATCGCAGCTTGTAGATTTCTGTGATGCTTTTAAAAGACTGTTTTTAGTAAAAACTATCAGGAGTTTATTCTATCTTTTGGGAAACTTTATGTTATAAATCGAGACGGAATAATATAATTTTCCGCTTATAAAACTTTGGGACCTATGTTTAAAAACTCTGATCTTTTATGACGTAATGTACATGTTTTTATTTCGTCAGCTTTATATGAACTGTAATTTATTGTTTCTTGTACTATGACGTGTTACCCCCTCTTTGCCTAGTTGTTCCATGTCAGATTCTGGGGGTCTCACACGGATCCTATACTACCCCCCATAAACTGAAAATCCATAACCCCAATTGCTACGTTAATACCGTTTAATTGCCCTATACCTGTTTGAACAACCTCAGTTAATCCTGTGTTTCTTTGATAAGAATCGATACGATTTTTATAAGGCTCCTCCTCCGAATGAAATTGAATGGGATCTAGAGAGACCATGTCTTCATCCATAGGCTCCCAAGTACCCGAATCAATCAAAAGTTCGATTCTATCAGAACTACTCATTTTCAAATGATATCCACATTGTTCACAAATATTCATTTTTGATTTAAAAAAACAATTTTCGCATTGAACCCACAAATGCCTGTATTTTTTATTTACATCCAGATCGGTAGAACTTTCTCGTATAGTTTGATCACTCCTTCTGGCATCCCGACTTTGAGTTCTATTTCCACTTTCACTACAAATGGAACTAGAAATGTAATTGTTACTGGAATTGTCACTATCATTTACAATGTAACTATCAATACAGATTTGAGACTGAAGATAACTGTCAATGCAACTATTAATGTGATTATTCCAAGTATACTGAGTATCATCCATGTAATGATCTTGGTCGGGATTCTTACTTTTAGATCCTTTATTCAGATAACTAGAATTTTGATAAAAAGAATTTTCTAGTTCACTACAAAAAGGATGATCATTGTCAATCTCAAAAATATGATTTTCAATATCAAAATAGATAGAATAACTATCCCCGTTACTATCTTTACCTAAAAAGTATCATCAGAGATGAAATTCCTAATGTCCTTGATGCCAAAAATAGGATCTTGACTTTCAACGGCACTTGCAATAGGACCAAGACTGCCCGTTGATTTACTTAGTATGCATCTGTTTTCGAACTCCTTCTTAAATAACATCGAATTGAACCACCATATTTTCATAAAGTTTTCTTGCTCCATATTTGCATAAAAATACAATAGATGAATAGTCATTCGACGAAAAAGAATTTATTTTCTAGTTAAATATCATATTTTCTATCAGAATAATATAAACATATAAATACAATCACTAGAATTATTAACTAATAAGGAGTGTGAGTATAAAAAATGATTTATTTTCTACTACGAACAATTTTTTCGTAAAATCTCGTCTAATAATAAGTTAAGGTTCTATTACAGTTAAGGTTCTATTACAACTATTACAATATGGAACAAAAAGGACAATATACAAGATGGGTAGAAAGACTTTTGATACCTGTCTCGATCCAGGGAAACTACAGGTTCTAAAAGAATATCCTAATCCTAAGGATCCATAGGATTAATTGTGGATCCAGCACAAAAAAGAAAGATTTGAGTTGGTTAGTCTTCGAGTTTTTATTTGATATTTTCTATCTATCTAAAATATATGCATGTTGAATTCGGCTCAATCTTTTTAGTAAAATATTGGGCCGATTTTTATTGAAATTCAACTAAGAGAACGAACATTATCTCTAATTAAGATAACGAACATTATCTCTTTTTATCCTTATCTTTATCCCCATCCAAAGTATCCATTGCTTGGAATTCAAATTTGATCTCCTTCCATACTTCACAAGCAACAGCTAGTTCAGGACTCCATTTGGTTGCTTCGCGGATAATTTCATTACCCTCGGTAGCAAGATTGCGTCCCTCATTACGAGCTTGTACACATGCTTCTAGAGCTACTCGGTTAGCTACGGCACCAGGTGCATTTCCCCAATGGTGGCCTAAAGTTCCGCCATCGAACTATAGTACGGAATCATCCCCAAAGATCTCGGTCAGAGCAGGCATATGCCAAACGTGAATACCGCCCGAAGCTACCGGCAGAACACCTGGTAGAGACACCCAATCTTGGGTGAAATAAATACCACGACTTCTATCTTTTTCAATAAAATCATCACGTAGTAAATCAACAAAGCCCAAAGTGATCTCTCTTTCCCCTTCAAGTTTACCTACTACGGTACCAGAATGGATATGATCTCCACCAGACATACGTAACGCTTTAGCTAGTACACGGAAGTGTATACCATGGTTCTTCTGTCTATCAATAACTGCATGCATTGCGCGGTGGATGTGAATAAGTAGACCATTATCTCGGCAATAATGAGCCAAGCTAGTATTTGCAGTGAATCCCCCTGTTAGGTAGTCATGCATTACGATAGGAACTCCCAATTCTCTGGCAAATACAACCCTTTTCATCATTTCATCACATGTACCCGCAGTAGCATTCAAGTAATGCCCTTTGATTTCACCTGTTTCAGCTTGTGATTTATAAATAGCTTCGGCACAAATTAAGAAACGGTCTCTCCAACACATAAATGTTTGGGAGTTCACGTTCTCATCATCTTTAGTAAAATCAAGGCCACCATGAAGACATTCATAAACAGCTCTACCGTAGTTTTTAGCGGATAACCCCAATTTAGGTTTAATACTACATCCCAACAGAGGACGACCATACTTGTTCAATTTATCTCTTTCAACTTGGATACTGTGAGACGGACCTTGGAAAGTTTTAACATACGCTTTAGGAATTCGTAAATCTTCCATGCGTAGAGCACGCAGGGCTTTGAAACCAAATACGTTACCTACAAAGGAAGTAAACATGTTAGTAACAGAACCTTCTTCAAAAAGGTCTAATGGGTAAGCTACATAAGCAATATATTGATTCTCTTCTCCAGGAACAGGCTCAATTCCATAGCATCGCCCTTTGTAACGATCAAGGCTCGTAAGTCCATGGGTCCATACAGTTGTCCAGGTACCAGTAGAAGATTCGGCAGCTACAACGGCCCCTGCTTCTTCAGGCAGAACTCCAGGTTGAGGAGTTATCGAAATGCTGCTAAGATATCAGTATCCTTTGTTTCATAGTCAGGAGTATAATAAGTCAATTTATAATCTTTAACCCCAGCTTTGAATCCAACACTTGCTTTAGTCTCTGTTTGTGGTGATATCAATCCCTCCCTACAGCTCATGAATTAAGAATTATCACAACAACAAGGTCTACTCGACATGAATTAGGCGTTAATGAAACTTTTTACAGGAACCTTTCACAAAATTCCCAACTAATAGTAAAATTATCAACTAATCAGACTGCTTGATTATTAGACCATGCTATTTGATTCAGCAAATACATCATTATTGTATACTCTTTCATATATATGGCGCAACCCAATTCTTACTTTTTTTAATCCTAATACCTAAAAATCGCCCAAGTACTACTAAAATCCCTCTTGATAGTGAGATATGTTGTAAGTGATATAGGTTGTATATGTAAATACTCTATGTGAAAAATGGGGAATTTCTCTATGAAAAGGTAAAAAAAAAGAACAATAGTCTAGACGTAAATCAATCGAAATAAGAAGGGCAGATGATTTAGAAATACTGAATCGTAAAGAGAGTTCAAGTTCAATTCCATAGATAATATAGATCGGATTGTCTATAATGATAGACAAATAAAAGATTTGCTCAAGATTCTTATTGATATTTTGAAAATGGGTTGGTTGAACTTGAAAATTCACTCATTGAAATTGAATAGGTAAACAAGGAAATTGGATTCGATGGGATGGTACTAACCGTGTGCTAACTCCCATTTCTTATCAAATTAACCGATCAACTTGCCATCGGACATTTTTTTTAATGCGATAGTTTTTTCAAAAATTTAGATATTTTTTAACTTTATTATTATATTATCATAATGAATCCTGCTAGTTCTGGGGTTGCCACGCAAAAAAAACCTGGGGCGTATCTGCCAAATCATCGGTCCGGTACTAGATGTATCTTTTCCGCCAGGCAAAATGCCTAATATTTATAACGTTGTGGTAGTTAAGGGCCGAGATATCAACGGTGAACCAATTAATGTGACTTGTGAGGTCCAACAAGTATTAGGAAACAATCGAATTAGGGCCATAGCTATGAGTGCTACAGACGGTCTAACGAGAGGAATGGACGTAATTAATACGGGAGCTACGCTAAGTGTTCCGGTCGGTGGAGCGACTCTCAGTCGAATTTTTAATGTGCTTGGCGAGCCTGTTGATAACTAAGGTTCTGTAGATCAAAGCATAACATTTCCTATTCATAGATCGGGGCCTGCCTTTATACAGTTAGATACAAAATTATCTATTTTTGAAATCAGAATTAAAGTAGTAGATCTTTTAGCCCCTTATCGTCGCGGAGGAAAAATTGGACTATTTAAGGGAGCTGGCGTGGGTAAAACAGTACTCATTATGGAATTGATTAACAATATTTCCAAAGCTCACGGAGGCGTATTTGTATTTGGCGGAGTTGGTGAACGAACTCGTGGAAGAAATGATCTTTACATGGAAATGAAAGAATCTGGAGTAATTAATTAAAAAAATATTGCAGAATCAAAAGTGGCTCTAGTTTACGGTCAAATGAATGAACCGCCGGGAGCTCGTATGAGAGTTGGTTTGACTTCCCTAACTATGGTGGAATATTTCCGAGATGTTAATGAATAAGACGTACTCTTATTTATTGACAATATCTTCCGTTTTGTTCAAGCAGGATCTGAAGTATCTGCCTTGTTGGGTAGAATGCCTTCCGCCGTGGTTATCAACCCACCCTTAGTACCAAAATGGGTTCTTTACAAAAAAGAATTAATTCTACTAAAGAAGGGTCCATAACTTCTATTCAAGCTGTTTATGTACCTGTAGATGATTTGACCGACCCTGCTCCTGCTACGACATTTGCACATTTAGATGTTACTACCATACTTTCAAGAGGATTAGCCGCCAAAGGTATCTATCCAACAGTAGATCCATTAGATTCAACGTCAACTATGCTACAACCTCGGATCGTTGGTGACGACCATTATGACACTACACAAAGCGTTAAGGAAACTTTACAACGTTACAAAGAACTTCAAGATATTATAGCCATTCTTGGATTGGACGAATTATCCGAAGAAGATCGGTTAGCTGTAGCAAGAGCGCGAAAAATAGAGCGTTTCCTATCACAACCTTTTTTCGTAGCAAAAGTATTTACGGGTTCTCCGGGAAAATATGTTGGTTTAGTAGAAACAATTAGAGGCTTCAAATTAATCCTTTCCGGAGAATTTGATGGTCTTCCTGAACAGGCCTTTTATTTGGTAGGTAACATCGATGAAGCTACGGCGAAGGCTATTAACTTAGAAACGGAGAGCAATTCAAAGAAATGACCTTAAATCTTTGTGTACTGACCCCTAATCGAATCGTTCGGGATTCAGAAGTGAAAGAAATAATTTTATCTACTAATAGTGGACAAATTGGCGTATTACCAAATCACGCTCCTATTGCCACAATAGTAGATATAGGTATTTTGAGAATACGCTTTAACGACCAATGACTAACGATGGCTTTGATGGGTGGTTTTGCTAGAATAGGTAATAATGAGATCACTGTTTTAGTAAATGATGCAGAGAAAAGTGGTGACATTGATCCAGAATATGCTCAGCAAACTCTTGAAATAGCGGAAGCTACTTTGAGAAAAGCTGAAGGAAAGAGACAAACAATTGAGGCAAATCTAGCTCTCCGACGGGCTAGGACACGAGTAGAGGCTATCAAATGCCATTTCATAGCCAGTCGGTGCGTCCGAATAATCATCGATTTATACACCCTGGTTGTTTTATTTGATTTGATTCTGCCGAGTAAATACAATAAAGCGCAATCAGATTTGATGTAACGAAAAAGAAAATCAATAAAAATATACAAAATAAATATTACTAAAATAAAATTACTTATTAGATACCATTGACCAGGGTATCTAATAAGTTCTACCTACTATTGGATTTGAGCCAATGACTCCCGCCGTATGAAAGCGATACTCTAACCGCTGAGTTAAGTAGGTCATTTATCTTCACCAAGAAAACTAAAAGAGACTCATCCCATCGATGGATTATAAATATCATATTGCTTAGAAGGAATACCGATCAATATGATCTTGGATCATAGAATAGTCATCTTGAGAATATTCATCTTGACAATAAATTATCTACATAATAAAATATGTATTAGAAGCACTAAGGGTTGTAGCTCAGTTGGTAGAGCACCTCGTTTACACGCGCGCTGATGTTTTTCTGGGGAGTGCATCATGCAATCAAAAAAATTGATCTTATTGAAAAATCGATGTCTTACTCCATAACTTTGAGGGAAGAGGAGAAAAATAGCCTGACAAGGATTCAGTTGATTTAGGTGCTAATTAGGTGCCAAACAGACCCCCATCATTGATTTGATATAATGATAAGGTGAATACCCAGTCTATGCAATACTATGCTGAGTATCAGGGCCTCAAAAAAATCTCTTTTAGTCCTATGAACTTTAAGGTGTATGAAGTTTCATATTTGTATTTTTATGTAGAGTGATAGAGACTTCATTTCACTTAGGTTAATCTAGGCCAGAGGCAGACCTATGTCAATATAACCCCCCTTGAAAAACTTTGGTAGTGTTCCTGAATCTGAATGCACATAATGACTCAGAGCACATGGAGCCATCTCCTTATTTTTCTGTCAAAAATAAAAATGGCGGACTAGCTGATATTTCTATGAGTTTATGAAAGAGCCCAATGCACAAAAAATGCATGTTGGGTCTTTGAAACAGTTCATATCATTTTGATAATAATAAGTTTGATCTGTTTTACCGAGAAGGTCTACGGTTCGAGCCTGTATAGCCCTAAAGCCTTATAATATTATTTAAAATTAAAAAAAAACCTATCTTGAATTTCCTCGTTATTTTTTAACTGACTGATTGGTTCATCAAAAGACAATCATTCCTATAAGCCCATCCATGGGAATCGTTTAAAGTATAATATCAAAGCAAAAACAAATTTCATTTCAATGGACCCAATTTATCTTTTTCAGTTGTGGATAAGCAAACCAACTTTTCTACATTACTCTTCGTAGGAAAATGCATATGGAATTTGCCTCTTTTCTTGTCCGAAATCCACGAGTTAATTATGCTTCCCTTCTTTGGTTTGGTATATCCAATTCGAGTGTATTTTTTATCATGCCACGAGTCTGGTTAAAAAATACAACTAAACCAACCCCAATCAAATCTAATAGTAATTTACGCAGGTATTGTGCGATAGTTGTGCACAAGATAAAGCTTTAAAAGCCAATTTGCTAATTTAAGTTTCATTGTAAACATTGTCAACAACGTAAAAGGGGCTTTCCTTCGTATACCTTACTTAGACCCAGTCTTCTCTTTTCTTTCGATAGAAAATCCTCCATCGAGATTGGATTATAATATAAATAAAAGGAATATACCAATTCTATACTATAAATCAATCTTGACTTGATATTAAAATTCCTAGATATTTTATTACTTGTTCTATTCTAAACCACTAAAAAAGAGACAAATGGACATATTCATAAAAAATTAAAATAATAAACAAAGATAATAAAATAGAAAAGATAATACAATTTGATGTCAATTTTGACCAATTCCTAATAACTTAACTATAACTAATAATAAATAAAATTCAAATAAAAATGAGAAAAAATAAATAAAAACGAGAATTCTATTTGGAATACCTTTTCTTTAGAGAGAATCCACGGTAAGATTGAGATGAAAACAAGAGAATTTGCGTAAGAAGAATAGTTAGTATTAACTTTATATGAAAAAAAATTAGGATTCTAATCGATGAATCTCGAAAGGAAACTAGATGGTTGGATCAAAAGTAATTCTTACTTTAACTAAACAGTTATGAACGACTTAACAATTTCAAGTTGAATTGACTAATCCGGTATATTTTCCATGTTCATAGGAGTGCATCTATGTTTCTGCTTTACGAATATGATATTTTTTAGGCATTTATAATAATATCAAGTCTTATTCTATTTTGGTATTTTTCATTTCGGGATTTTTAGCTCCGAGTAGAAAAGGACCGGAGAAACTTTCTAGTTATGAATCGGGTATAGAACCAATAGGCGACGCTTGGTTACAATTCAGAATCCGCTATTATATGTTTGCTCTAGTTTTTGTTGTTTTTGATGTTGAAACCGTTTTTCTTTATCCATGGGCAATGAGTTTCGATGTATTAGGTGTATCCGTATTTGTAGAAGCTTTAATTTTCGTGCTTATTTTAATTATTGGTTTACTTTATGCATGGCGAAAGGGGGCATTAGAATCGTCTTAGCTCCTGAATATTCAGACAATAAAAAAGAAAAAAAGAAAAAATTGAGATAGTTATGAATTCCATTGAGTTTCCCTTATTTCATCGAACAACCCAAAATTCAGTTATTTCAACTACATTAAATTATCTTTCAAATTGGTCAAGACTCTCTAGTTTATGGCCATTTCTCTATGGTACCAGTTGTTGTTTCATTGAATTTGCTTCACTAATAGGCTCACGATTCGACTTTGATCGTTATGGACTAGTACCAAGATCGAGTCCTAGACAAGCGGATCTTAGTTTAACAGCCGGAACAGTAACAATGAAAATGGCCCCCTCCTTAGTGAGATTATACGAGCAAATGCCTGAACCAAAATATGTTATTGCTATGGGAGCATGTACAATTACAGGGGGGATGTTCAGTACCGATTTTTATAGTACCGTTCGTGGAGTCGATCAGCTAATTCCTGTGGATGTGTATTTGCTGGGCTGTCCACCCAAACCAGAAGCAATTATAGATGCTATAACAAAACTTCGTAAGAATATATCTCGAGAAATCTATCCAGATAGAATTCTGTCTCAGCGAGAGAATCGGTGTTTTACTACCAATCACAAGTTTAAGGTTGGGCATAGTATTCATACTGGAAATTATGATCAAGGATTCCTTTATCAACCGCCATCTACCTCAGAAATTCCTCCTGAAACATTTTTCAAATACAAAAGTTCAGTATCTTCCCACGAATTAGTAAATTAAACGGGATCCTTTGCACAGAATCAAAAGGCGCGGCGCAATATTCAGAAATTTCATCGTAAATCTAAAATACTTATACAAAAAATGCGGGAGAGAGAAAAAAGATGGAGGGTAATTTGTTTGCTTGGCTAGTTAAGAATGGGCTAATTCATAGATCTTTGGGCTTTGACTACCAAGGAATAGAGACTTTACAAATAAAACCCGGGGATTGGCATTCCATTGTTGTCATTTTATATGTATATGGTTACAATTATCTCCGCTCCCAATGTGCCTATGATGTAGCACCAGGCGGACTATTAGCTAGTGTGTATCATCTTACTAGAATAGAGTATGGTGTGGATCAACCATAAGAGGTATGCATAAAATTATTTTCCCCGAGGAGGGATCCTATAATTCCGTCTGTTTTCTGGGTTTGGAAAAGCGTGGATTTTCAAGAACGGGAATCTTTTGATATGTTGGGAATCTACTTTGATAATCATCCACGTTTGCAACGTATCTTAATGCCTGAAAGTTGGATAGGATGGCCTTTACGTAAGGATTATATTGCTCCCAAATTTTATGAAATACAAGTTGCTCATTGAATAATAAAAAACCAAGTTTCACTTCTATAATTCTATAGATTCAAGATTCTATTCTAGATTATAGATTAAACAGAGTAATTGAAGTCTCATTTGTATTATGGTTTGTATTTTTATTATGTTAGACTAAAAAAAATACAATAAAATTAGTTATTCATTGGGATTCTAAAATTTTGAAAATACTTTTTTTGGATGAGGCAAGTCGATAGGAGGAACCAAATGAATTCTGCAACATCAACTTGGGACTACACAGATCACTTAGGTGGACTCTAGAAAGTCATGTAATGTAGGAGGAAATGAAAAATGGAATATAAAGGAAAATACAAATAACTGAAAAGAAATCGGATTTTTTTATTTTACAGTATCCGAACTGAATCTTGTTTATTGGCATCCTTCGCCTAACTCTTTTCAACCTTAACCTTTGAATATGTATATTTGTATGAAGTATTAACATTTTTTTTCAACCAGAGTAGAAATAAAAGAGAAGCGAAAATAGAACGCATTTTTTTACATACTTTGTATGTATTGTATTTGTATGTATGTATTATATAATAAACTCTTTTCGCCTCTATAAATATATCTCTAAAGACCGAGATGGATAATATGTATTATTATCTATAGTCTTAATGAATATGTATTCATAGCAATTAGTAGAATAGAAACTCATACAAATTAATCGTGTGTCAGGAACCAAATTTGAACTGGTGACACGATGAT
Source organism: Glebionis coronaria (assembly GCA_025667525.1). Taxonomy (NCBI): domain Eukaryota; kingdom Viridiplantae; phylum Streptophyta; class Magnoliopsida; order Asterales; family Asteraceae; genus Glebionis; species Glebionis coronaria. The sequence continues at coordinate 386,669,239 of CM046874.1, forward strand.
TTTCAGTCCTCTGCTCTACCAACTGATCTATCCCAACTATTCCTGATGTCGCATTCTCATTTTTATTTTACTAGACAACGTGGTTTTATGTCAATTGAAAGGGTATTACAAAGCCTCCTCCAGGTCCTATAATTTGGTAAAAGAATAACTTCAGTATGAAATCTTGATCGTGAATCATTCACACGGGGATTTCTTGCTCAAAGATGTTCATTTGTACATGTATCCCGTGTAATGTGATAAGAGAACAACTTCTCTGCCCATATCCTTTTGTATAACTGTATAAACAGTAGTGAATGGGAAAGATAAGGAATTTTGAACCGCTAATGAAAAACAAGATAAATCAAAAGGATACAATAAAGAATTAGGGAGTCAAACGGTCTTTTTGGGGATAGAGGGACTTGAACCCTCATGATTTTTGAAATCGACGGATTTTCCTATTACTATAAATTTCATTGTTGCCAGTATTGACATGTAGAACGTGACTCTATCTTTATTCTCGTCCGATTAATCAGTTCTTCAAAAGATCTATCAGATTATGGTGTGAATCTTTGATGAATGAATATTTGATTGATTCTTTCTTCAATTCTGTATTATGTATACTTATATATATCCTTCATCTTTTCTGAAGTTTCGATAGAAGGATTCCTATACCAACGTAAGACAATCAACTCCATTCGTTAGAACAGCTTCCATCGAGTCTCTGCACCTATCTTTTTTTTCTTTTCGCTTTCTGAACCTTTGTTTGTTTTCGGAAAACGCGATTTGGCTCAGGATTGCCCATTTTTCTTAATTCCAGGGTTTCTCTGAATTTGAAAGTTATCACTTAGTAAGTTTCCATAACAAGGCTCAATCCAATTAAGTCCGTAGCATCTATCTATTTCGCCATATCCCCGTTTTTGAGATGAAAATCTCATTATGATCCCGTCCCTTTTCTCTTTCATTTATAACAGAATAGATAGATGTCGATTCTGGTCTCAAAAAAGTGTTTTATCCTCTTTGTCTTTGATTTCTTGTCAATCTTCTTTTTGTATAGGAGGCTCTTATTCAGTACAATCAAAAACGATTTTATCATTTCTGTATCCGCAATTCAATATACGAGGATACATACCCTATACATTTGTCTCTCTTCCACTCATTTCGCCATTCAATTTGGAATACTTGAACGGTCGATTCTTTTTTTATGACTAGTTCTATGTCGCTAGATTAAACGTTCTGTTATATAATATTTAACAGTTATTTGAAATTCTATTTATTCTTTAATTTAATTAAATAAATATTATATGATAGCGATGAATAGCGAATATGAATAGCCAAGAATGCAAATAGTTAAGAGGAAGGATTCTAAGAGTTTATGGAATTCCTATGTATTCGAGTTTATGTTATGCGATCCTGCTTAGCTTCGAGGTTAGAGCATCACATTTTTAATGCGATGGTCATCGGTTCGATTCTGATTGTCGGCTTTTCTCTATTTAGTTTATTAGATTTTTTACATGATTTATAATGTAGCTTTGAAATCTAAGCGAAAAAATGGCTTCCTCTTTTCGCAAAAGCCATTGATTTATTATGTTATAGGAATTTCCAACTATCTCACGAAAAGAATCCTTTTCTTTTTCTATATATAAAATATAACGATCTGGATATTTAGCCAACTCATCTCATTATTCTTTAATGTTTAATAGGATATCAGTAAATTTTGTTTTATTTAGAATTTAGTTCATTTTTAGTTTAGGTTTATTCTGTAGAATGAAATTTCATCAATAAGAATTAATTAAAATTAAATATAAAGAAGGAGTCTTTATGTCGCGTTACTGAGGTCCTCGTTTTAAAAAAATACGTCGCCTGGGGGCTTTACCAGTGCTAATTAATAAAAGGCCCAAAGCTGGAAGTGATCTTAAAAACCAATTGCGTTCTGGGAAAAAATCCCAATATCGTATTCGTCTAGAAGAAAAATAAAAATTGCATTTTCATTATGGTCTTACAGAACAACAGTTACTTAAATACGTTTGAATCGCCGGAAAAGCAAAGGGGTCGACAGGTCAAGTTTTACTACAATTACTTGAAGTGCGCCTGGATAACATCCTTTTTCGGTTGGGTATGGCCCCGACTATTCCGTGAGCTCGCCAATTAGTTAACCATAGACATATTTTAGTCAATGGTCGCATAGTAGATATACCAAGTTATCACTGCAAACCCCGAGATACTATTGCGGCGAGGGATGAACAAAAATCTAGAGCTCTAACTCAAAATTCTCTCGATTCGTCCCCTGCTGAGGAATTGCCAAACCATTTGACTCTTCGACCATTCCAATATAAAGGATTAGTCAATCAAATAATAGATAGTAAATGGGTCGGTTTGAAAATAAATGAATTACTAGTTGTAGAATATTATTCTCGTCGGACTTAAACCTAACAAAAAGAAAATAAAGACTAATAAGAATAAGGGTTCGACCAATTTTGCTCCCGTTAAGTGAATTAGCCTAAGGTTAAGATAAATTAAGGGTTTGGCCCGGATTTTTCATCCGTTTAGGTGTTATAGACCAAGAGGTCTAACTGTTGGAATAGTAGTATCCATTGCTATTTAAGGGTTTGGCCCGGATTATGTCATGATGTGAGACAAACGTTAGGAATCCACTTATGTAATCAAGTGGATCCACTAAGGTATTGAGCAGCGGTGTAGGATCAGATCCTAAAGATAGTAAGTCTTTCCTTTCGAGAGTCTTTTTCAAAAATTCTATATAAATTTCTATATGATATGAAACTGAGATAGTTACCTTTCAGAAAATTCTAATGATAGGCGAAAAGTCTACGTTTTATTCTTCTGAAGGTGGGAGAAAAGATAAAACTAAAATCAACCGGATTTTGAATCCAAACTTAAGATTTAAGTTTGAAACTTATTTGATTAACTTCTTTTCATTAACTCTAAAAACGGGATAGATCTACGAGAAACCTTATTCACTATGGTAGATTCAAATGGGATACAAAAAGAGTTAAATGCCAAGCCGTATGAGGTAGGAAACTCTCAAGTACGGTTCTATGGGAAGGAATTAACCCACCTATTCCGACCAGGGAGAACAGGCCATTCGGCAGGGGGATTCTGAAATTACGGAGGCTTGGTTCGACCAAGCCGCTGAGTATTGCAAACGTGCTATAGCACTGACTCCTGGTAATTATATTGAAGCTCATAATTGGTTGAAGATCACCAGACGTTTCGAATAAAAAACGATGAGACCTTTTAGTTATAGATTTAGATTGTTTTAGATATATATCTTTTTTATTTTTATTTTATTCATGTTTGTTGGCCCGATCATCATCAAAATAGATCATTCCTTTGGGAAGAACCAATCAAAGAATTTCTTTCTATCCCTTCTACTATTTCGTATGGTATTTTGTAGGGCTAAAGGATACATGGATAGCTTACAAAAGCTATTTTTTCTTGTATTTTTTTAAGACTATTAAAACTAATAAAAAAGACTTCGAACTTTTAATTTAGATCTGAAAAATACTAGATTGCACAAAAACAAGTTTTTGTATCAATCT
>CM046874.1:386677774-386680274 GCA_025667525.1 Glebionis coronaria
ATCGTTGAGTGACGAATGGGAAATTTATGGAAAGTTACAATCTCTACCGCGGAATAGTGCACCTACAAGATAAATCACAAGGATACAATAAAGAATTAGGGAGTCAAATGATCTTTTTGGGGATAGAGGGACTTGAACCCTCATGATTTTTGAAATCGACGGATTTTCCTATTACTATAAATTTCATTGTTGCCAGTATTGACATGTAGAACGCGACTCTATCTTTATTCTCGTCCGATTAATCAGTTCTTCAAAAGATCTATCAGATTATGGTGTGAATCTTTGATGAATGAATATTTGATTGATTCTTTCTTCAATTCTGTATTATGTATACTTATATATATCCTTCATCTTTTCTGAAGTTTCGATAGAAGGATTCCTCTACCAACGTAAGTCAATCAACTCCATTCGTTAGAACAGCTTCCATCGAGTCTCTGCACCTATCTTTTTTTCTTTTCGCTTTCTGAACCTTTGTTTGTTTTCGGAAAACGCGATTTGGCTCAGGATTGCCCATTTTTCTTAATTCCAGGGTTTCTCTGAATTTGAAAGTTATCACTTAGTAAGTTTCCATACCAAGGCTCAATCCAATTAAGTCCGTAGCGTCTATCTATTTCGCCATATCCCCGTTTTTGAGATGAAAATCTCATTATGATCCCGTCCCTTTTCTCTTTCATTTATAACAGAATAGATAGATGTCGATTCCGGTCTCAAAAAAGTGTTGTATCCTCTTTTTCTTTGATTTCTTATCAATCTTCTTTTCGTATAGGAGGCTCTTATTCAGTACAATCAAAAACGATTTTATCATTTCTGTATCCGCAATTCAATATACGAGGATACATACCCTATACATCTGTCTATCTTCCACTCATTTCGCCATTCAATTTGGAATACTTGAACGGTCGATTTTTTTTTATGACTAGTTCTATATCGCTAGATTAAACGTTCTGTTATATAATATTTAACAGTTATTTGAAATTCTATTTATTCTTTAATTTAATTAAATAAATATTATATGATAGCGATGAATAGCGAATATGAATAGCCAAGAATGCAAATAGTTAAGAGGAAGGATTCTAAGAGTTTATGGAATTCCTATGTATTCGAGTTTATGTTATGCGAGCCTGCTTAGCTTCGAGGTTAGAGCATCGCATTTGTAATGCGATGGTCATCGGTTCGATTCTGATAGTCGGCTTTTCTCTATTTAGTTTATTCGATTTTTTACATGATTTATAATGTAGCTTTGAAATCTAAGCGAAAAAATGGCTTCCTCTTTTCGCAAAAGCCATTGATTTATTATGTTATAGGAATTTCCAACTATCTCACAAAAGAATCCTTTTCTTTTTCTATATATAAAATATAACGATCTGGATATTTAGCCAACTCATCTCATTATTCTTTAATGTTTAATAAAATATCAGTAAATTTTGTTTTATTTAGAATTTAGTTCATTTTAGTTTAGGTTTATTCTGTAGAATGAAATTTCATCAATAAGAATTAATTAAAATTAAATATAAAGAAGGAGTCTTTATGTCGCGTTACTGAGGTCCTTGTTTCAAAAAAATACGTCGCCTGAGGGCTTTACCAGGGCTAACTAATAAAAGGCCCAGAGCTAGAAGTGATCTTAGAAACCAATCGCGTTCTGGAAAAAATCCCAATATCGTATTCGTCTAGAAGAAAAATAAAAACTGCATTTTCATTATGGTCTTACAGAACAACAATTACTTAAATACGTTCGTATCGCCGGAAAAGCAAAGGGGTCGACAGGTCAAGTTTTACTACAATTACTTGAAGTGCGCCTGGATAACATCCTTTTTCGGTTTGGTATGGCCCTGACTATTCCGCGAGCTCGCCAATTAGTTAACCATAGACATATTTTAGTAAATGGTCGTATAGTAGATATACCAAGTTATCACTGCAAACCCCGAGATACTATTGCGGCGAGGGATGAACAAAAATCTAGAGCTCTAACTCAAAATTCTCTCGATTCATCCCCTGCTGAGGAATTGCCAAACCATTTGACTCTTCAACCATTCCAATATAAAGGATTAGTCAATCAAATAATAGATAGTAAATGGGTCGGTTTGAAAATAAATGAATTACTAGTTGTAGAAAATTATTCTCGTCAGACTTAAACCTAACAAAAAGAAAATAAAGACTAATAAGAATAAGGGTTCGACCAATTTTGCTCCCGTTAAGTGAATTAACCTAAGGTTAAGATAAATTAAGGGTTTGGCCCGGATTTTTCTTCCGTTTAGGTGTTATAGACCAAGAGGGATATTTTCATTCCTTGTCTACTATTTTCTTTAACACTATTTTCCGTACCAGAGCCATTAGTAATAGAAATATAGAATCCATATAAAAGAAAGGTCTAACTGTTGGAATAGTAGTATCCATTGCTATTTAATCTATTGTGGTTAGTAAGATCGGTAAATTAGGTGAAGGTAAGGAAAGAGAGGGATTCGAACCCTCGGTAAGCAAAAGCATACATAGCAGTTCCAAT